>UYYA01004120.1:65143-164809 GCA_900624975.1 Angiostrongylus costaricensis | reverse complement strand
CCTTCGCGCTATGGGTTTCTAATAAACTGGGTAATCTCCCGATTGATGAGTGGTCCGATCTAATTTCCTGCCTCGTTTAGCTCGTTGAACATTTTCTTTGTTTCGCTGTACCTTTTGAAAAGATGACGATGTCATCACAAAACGAAGGTTTGATAGGAACATTCCATCAATACGTATGACTTTCTCATCCCAATCGAGTGACTCCATTGTTCACTACAGTGAGGTAGTGAACAGCTTTGGAGATATTGTGTCGAACTCTCAAACCCCTTTTCCTATGGGTATGGTAAGAAGTCGATAGAAAAGCTGTGTTTTCGCAGTGTAGTTCCGATAACAGTCGGACAGAGCTCTCATGTAGGACGGGACCACTTCTTCGTCTACTGGTGTTGATAGGATGTCATTCGTTTATACACTGTAAACGATCTTGAACAGTCAATAAGAGTTAGGAATAGGGGCAGATGGTATTCCCGATTCCCGACAAGCTTCAGTAGCCCTAGACACTGTGTGGATGTAGTCCATCGAGCAGAATGCTTGTCAAAATCCTGCTTGCTCCACTGGTTGTGCTTCATCCAAGATCGTCGAATTGCGCAAAACGTTAATCCTCGTGAACAGCTTTTAGGGTGCACTCAATAAACACATAGGACTGTTACGACAGTCCATTCGGTTAGTCCCTTGAGCAGGACGACCGTACGCGACGTCCTTCTCTGATCTGGGTTTTTTCCTGAGGTAGGCTGTGATATGGTTCGCGAGAAGTACATGTAAATTGTTGCTTCCAGATCCAAGGAACTCAGCGGTGATACCATCGAATCTAAGAGTTATTCCTCTTTTCATGCTTTCTATCACAGCGCAGACCTACTATGGAAAGATTCTTGGAGATTTTGCACCAGCGGAAATTTTGTGATCCAGGACGTGCATTGTGGAACGGAAATGGTTGATGTGGAACGTTTCCGAAGTAAATTCCATCCCATTACGCAAAGTTTTGTGATCCAATCTTCGCTTTTCAGCAATGACAGCGAAACAGTGTGATCGTACCACTCCTAACGGCACTTTTTAGAGTGCTTCTTTTTTTTGCTGCTTCCAGTAGTTTCTTCTGCCTTTGCCGATTTTGATCTTCTTGTAAAACTCTTCTGCAACTGGCATTTGCTGCTAACTGAGGTAAACGTGATGCGGTAGGATGAAGCTTCAGTTTTGTTCTTTTCTAGAGCAACTTATTAATGTTAACGGAGATTCGATCAGATCTTCTTGCTTGAGGAACTAAGGAGAACTCGGCACAACTTTTCTGTTCAGAATGTTCTCGTCATATAGAACTAGACCTTCTCCTCGTGATCGACGACATGAATTCTTCTCCAGCTTGGGGATGAATCGAAACTTTGCGTGAAGAAAGCGGTGATCGGAACCACTACAAAATGATTGGACTACCGATTTGTCAATTAGTCACCATTTTCTGTATGTCAGAATATAGGCGATCTCCGCATACGTTGTTGCATTGGAAGAATCCCATGTGCAGCGGCGGTGTTCTTTTCTCTGGCAAAACGAGTTTCCATGAGAGAGACATGCTGTTTGCAGGAGCCCTGTGAGACGGTTTCCGTTCTCAGTTCCTTCATCTAATCCAAAATTTCTAATCCTACATTCGCTCACGTTAGCCTATCCTATTCTGGAGTTGAATTTTGCGAAAACAAGTTCATAATATACTATACCACTGCGCTTAACTTCCTCCAATTGATAGAACACATCTAATTTGTACTGATCAGTTGCACCAGTCGTTGAGTAGCAACTGGTGATTATAATCTTCTTGTGATGTGACATTTGAAGACGGAGGGCGGCTATGCGAGAGGAAACGATCTCGTACGAGCCCATGAGATGGACAATGTTCGGGTGGACGACAAGGCTTGCGCCACCGACATTTCGTGACGGGACCTTTTCTCCACGGATCACAAGGGTCCCGTTGTTTAGTTGGTGTATTTCGGTCTTCCCGACTTTTTTTGCAGTGCAATCACATAAAATTTGATGCGATCTAGGGTTTCAAAAACAGCGTAAAGATCGGCTTCTGTGGAGAGTGCTCTGGCACTATACGTTCAGAGTAAGAAACTATCTCTATGGCTTGTCACGCGTGTGTTCGTTAGATCAGGTTCCAGTGACACCATGGGTAACCCGAGATTTTGTGGCCTCTCACCTGTCGTCTCACCGACTGGCGTCATGTGCGGTATCCACGGTCTATTGCCTATTGAGCAATTTAGCCCTCCCTAGACTTTTGACTTAACTTTGCAAATGCGTATATTGGTCTTCACGAAAGTACTTTTTGGTCAATATTTCATCGATGGGTATTTGTACCAGTTGTTTCGGAAACAGTGTTAAAGGCGAAATCAGAAACGAACGTAGGAAAAAAGTGGCCGACCCCAAAGGGCGAAGCAAGAGCCGAAAATCTTTGATTCATTACTTAGCTTTTTTAAATTTTAACTTGCGAAAAAACGGAAAGCTTTATTTTGTGTAACTTCAGAAGAACAGAGACAGCTGCTTGTCTGCTCAAAACCTCCCATTTCCCACGATGTGCTCTAGTTCGTTATGCAACTCTGAATCGCAAAACTTTCTTGACCAATGTCGAAGAAGATTTACGTGTAATCGCGAACTGTCTTGAAGGTTAGTCGTATTAATATAATTTCAATGATGCTGAGATATTTGCAAAACTCCGAACCTCAGGTGTCTGTGGTGCAGAACGAACACGCTATTGTCCTTTCCAGGGAGTAACGCGTTCACCACTACACCATGTGGGTCCTTCGTTTAGCCGGTCTCTCAGCTTGTTCTATCGACCTCTTTCGTCAACAATCATCCGAAATTTTGCAGATATCTCAGCATCATTGAAGCTATATTTTGCAATATACCCCGGCAATATATTTTGCATTAAAAAGAGTAGGTAGTAAAGAATAAGTTAAAATTGTAATAATATATTCTTGTAGCGTGTTTCGCTCGAAACCTTAGATCCTGGTATGGTCTCCCAGTTATTTTCCCTATAGTCGATCTATAGACAAAGAAGCTAACGATAATCTTATAAAATGCATGATCTTCGCAGTGAAAAGTTTTCATACCCATGAAATAGAAAATCAGTTCAAAGCAAAGCGAGCGGTTGCGAGTTGGCATTCCCTTAACATCTTATTCTGTTCCTCGCTGATGTAGAAAGTCTGCTTCTGAAATCGTTAAAACATCGCCTTGAATCAAAGTGATTTCAACAACATCTAGCCTCAAAGACTGAAGCACAATTCAGTGTGATTGGCATCGCAATTTCATGCGTGATTTTTCGCCGCGGCCACCATGATTCGTTCTCCAACTCATATCCGCCCAATTGTTTTCTAGCAAGTAGCAGTTGGTCAATCCCTGGGGGATGCGTTATCCATTAGACTTCATTAAGCTTCGTTAGAAATGACTGAATGTCTAGCCCTTACAATGACTTGCGGTGACCTACAAATGCATTGAGCCAGTACTGCTATCTTCTCAGACAAGTCCGGTACCAATTTGCCCGAAGGGATGAAAGGCTTGGTGAGCCTGCGGGCGCGAGATCGATGTTCTAGAAACATCCCGGCGTATTGTAGGGAGCCTGTAACCACTGTGCTTCACGCGACCTGTCTCTGTATTATCATCACCCTATCACACCATTCTAAATCTCATTAAATTAACAAAAATGAAAAAAGTTATTTAATGTAGACATAGTGGTTAAATCTGACACTTTTTCGATGCCATCGGTTCTCTTTCAAGATTTCCTTGTTTATCGCCACTCTGAAAATTCCTATTACTACCTTCAGCAATTATCCTCATTACTTTTCAAATAGAAAAAATGTTGAAACGAAATTGGTATATATATTTTCGTCCATTTGAAGTAATTCACAAAATCCAAAGCCCTGAAAAATATTCCTCTGTAATGCCATGATTGAATGACTGCTGTTTTTACCACATTTCAAATTACATTGATCGACTTTTTATTTACTGCCTGTTATTTTTCCATAACAGGGTTATTATGTAAAATACAACCATAATGATGCCGGGATTTTTCCAGAACTTCAATCTCATGTCGAAGCAAGTCTGGTCTGAGGCTTAATTTTTGCAAATATCTTTTTTTTAGAAAGCGGTGAGTGTGCAAAGCTGTGTTCAATGTGATTGAAATCTTGGTTTAGAGTTTCTTTGTTTGGTTATGGAGGCGTCTGGCCAAGTAGATTGCTGTCAACTTGACCTTTCCAGGCTCTGGGGAAGGCGAAATCCGCCGAAACGTCAGCTCATTCGTGAATAAAGAATAATAACACCTCGCGTTTGCTCAACAAAAATACGAAGAATTACTTGATCAATGCCGAGGTTAATAGAAAGTCGGTCGTGAGAGCCCTGTGAAGAATTGACACGAGCCACAGCAGTGCTGTAAAAGCTACCCATAGGTAACTTTTCACAAACAAATCTTAAGAATTAAAAATAAATAAAGGGCCATATGGAGAAAGTGTGATTTTTCCAACTTTCTTTAAGTAAGTACAACCGCTGAGCTAATTTGCGAGCAACAGGCGAATGAAGCTTTTAAGGGTGCCCGTTCGAACAACTCTTTGTGGTTGCAGGCGACAAAGGTGGTCCTGATAATTATTTCCACTTGCTTCTTCTTTCAGTTCGAATTCGAGCCCTTTAAAAATGATGGCACAATTTTGCAAATGACAAGTTCAAAGCGACATTCACAAGCATTATCCATCCTCATTATAAGATTGCAAACAATACGTTTGCTGATCAGTTCTCAGCGGTTCGGTCGGTAATACGAATTGATACGGAAACGTGCTGAGAAATCCGTTTTGAAATGGCGATTTCGCACTTCGTCGTTGTTTTAAACTCTAATGAGACACATTTATATTGTAAACCGATGGACTCAAGACAGAATAATGCGACAGAATTGTTTGCATTCCTGTGTGCACATCAATGCATGCGTATATTTGGTATGTGATGAGATTCAGGTGCACTTATCCTGGGATCGGATCGCCTGGATGACCCGATTTCGGGCCGGACAACGAACCCCTCGTCTACAGGCGACCACCAGCAAACGCCCTCTCATTCTTAGCTGACTAACCAGCACCACAACCGCCGTATTCGCCACAAACGATCGCGACTACTGTTCAGCCGCTACTTGTAAACTACGTCCTGGTTCAACAATGCATCAAGTTTCTATCACGCTTCTTCAGATTATTTTACTGCCTATATTGGATGCGCAAGCCGATAAGCCTTTGATTGTCGAGAATGGGGGTGAATTGCTTGGCGTTTCTGCTCATATATTGTCATTTGGGCATTCCGCGGGTGGTTTACTATCCGTGCTATTTGTATGCAGTGTTACCACAATTTTAAAGCCAAAGATGGCTCTTCCTGGATGTTTCATGCAAATTCAAGTAATCATAAAAGTCTGGTGTAAAAACAGTCAGCTACAGGCCAATGTCAGGTATCCACAAATTTGAAAACTAAAGGATTATCTGTCCGATTATGTTCTCTATCCCATGTTTTTGAATTCGTTTTGTATCATGAAGGTTTAGGCAAAACAAAAACAGGGAATTTTTCCGGTAGAGTCATGCGGAACTAAAAGCTGACTAAAAGCTGAAAGCATAATGCGTGAAGTTGATGTGACGTTTTTTCAGTGTGACATGGTTTCATGACGCGAAAATCGCGATATTGGTAACGACGACGATACGCATGAAAGATAGGAAACTAAAAGAACCCGCTCGCCTTTCTTTTGAGTGGGTAAACTTGACCCAAAATCGAAATCGAGAGCATGAGTGGTGATTTCTCCACTGCTGACCCAAATGCTATGCTCTAGGTGTATTTCAGAATTCATCGAGTGCGGCAGACATTCCGTGTTATTGCCATGATGAACGGAGTGTTCTTATTCTGAACAACGCTTCATATATGCACGTGGTTTTCTTTAAATCTGGGTAATTAGGTCAGGTGTCACAACACAAGCAAACTCTATATTGTGACATCCTGCTGTATCACATCGATACAATGAATGGTTGATTTTTATCGGGATGAATCGAAATGTAACGAAACGTATGCCGTAAGGAAATTAATAGTCGCATAACACTTCCGTAATCACTGCCATTTTTCACTCAGCAAAAAACAGTCTTCCTTAATAGAATCCAGCATCTGCACTCTTTCTTCTCTTACTTCTGTTTTTTTTTCCAGCTGTTTGCGAAAATAAAGCCACTGGGTTTCTGGTTCTCGATAACACAATCCTCAGCACCGCTGACTCCATAGTCTACAAGGATACACCTGAGCAAGACTGCTTTACTACTTGTTCAACAAACAGAGTGTGTTGAAATTTTTCACACTGTTTGGATTTACTATGCACTATTGTGCTTTATGTTGTTAATAATTGCTGTTTTCCTCTAAATATATTATGATTCGCTCATTTTCCCCACCAACTCCAACGTAGTCTTTGACGAAGTGCTGCTAGATTTCTGCGGGTTCTATTTCATAGCTCACTGGCCTAAACGTCTTTCATTGTTTGAAACAATAGATCTTATTGATGACCCAGTAATCACACAGTATGCTTTTTTTCATTATAGGCTACTAACCTTAACAATGTCACATACTTTTTAAATTATCAATATTTTATCCAACAAACGAACTTTAGCTCGATAACCAATCCTTTATAGGACCAGTTTGGACGCTCCATTCTTTGTGCGTCGTTCGTTTATGACCATTCTTCATTCACTTGCACAATATTTAAAGAGAAAGCGAAACCAGAGGGAAAAGCAGACGTTGTACAAGTAGTAGGCAAACGTTACTTTGAGAAAGTATGTCTAGGAGGTAAGATTTTGATGATTTGTATCATATTTTCAGTACTCATAAAATCCACCATCGACCTACTATAACATGTGACATGCAAATAAACTTTCCCGTTACTAGAAGAAGCTCCGAAGGAATGTGCAGACTCTCAATTTATTCGTGCTGATGATTCCGTGTTGATTGGATTTGCTCGAAACGTTACATTAGTCGAAACCATGGAACAATGTGTGGGACAATGTGTACAGGAAAAGGATTGCAAGGTCAACAATTTTCTCCTCCACAGTTTTTTGCTTACGTTTTTGCTTTCGCAGTGGCTCGAATTCTCTTCAGTACTCAGAGTATATCACGAGGTTTTTCATTATGTTCAGTGTTTACGGTGGGCACACAAATCTGCAATGAAGACCTCGAATTCATAAATAACCTCTTGAAATCGTTTCATTTGCAGTATAGAAAGTTTTTTTTCATTTCGGATAAAAAAGCGTGTCAATTTTTCGTGATAGGGATAAAACCCTCAGTTCTTGGTTTCATAAAATTAATTTTATTGGCTTTGCTTGGAACGTCTCTCATTATTTCTATTCAAGTACAGAGGGCAAGCAGAACAATGTGCAACAAGCAAATTAGAAGTAACATGGAAAATTATTCTTATGAAGTAGTTCTCTACCCGCCACTAACTTTCTTAGACCAAAATTTGACTTGAAATATTGTACCTCTTATTGAAGTGCTGATCCTTTCTTCCTATAACCGTTTAAATGACCGGTCTTCACATTTGTTGTGGTGGTCCAGGACTTTCTGTGTTCGACTCGTTTTTTGGAATTCGCAACGAAATTTTTGGCAAAGCACGAAGCCTTAAAGGCTGTGCAAAATTCTATATGATTGAGCTGCTTAACAGAGCTGGTTTTAAGCCATATACAACAATTTTTCGATAAGAAAAAGACTTCAGGGGTTGAAAGCAAGACGGATTTACAGAAGAGAATTTGCTCCATGGCATAGAGGAATGCTTGCTATGTATGCTACTAATTGCCATAACGGCTATCGTAAAGCTATTGGTACTAAGATATAAAAGTATTTTGCAGCTTGTTTTAAATCCATTTCTGCTTTTGTTTTTGTACAAGCCTATTCCATACTATCTCGGTGACTGTCCAGACTATCGCTGCGATTTAAATTGAAGTCAATTACTAGGTATAGAAAAGAGCTTTTTACGGCCCAGTCTTGGCATAGCATCCATTCTAGACAGGCTATTAATTAGATATGAAAGCATGGTCAAAAAGATCTTGATAGCCAAGTAAACCATTTAAGGGAAGTGCACTAGGTTCAATCCACTCCACTTTGCCTTCTCCCACATTGCATCCATAGCGTGTGGTGCATCTCAGCAGTTGTGCATTAGTCATAGTGGCTTAATGGATCCCTATGGGATAAATAGTTTTATCAAAATTCAGCGTTTACGCTCTGAATGTGACTGCTGAAATTCAGCAATAAAAAGTATTTGCGTCGTTTTCTTTTCCAGCAATCGCGAAGTTGTTATACAGCATACGTTTACTTCCGCCGTAAAACACATACAATACAACAGCAGCCGATGTTTCGACAGTGCCGCCTTCTTCAGAACCGTTTTTTACGTGGCTTCCACTGAAAAAGAGCAGCTGTCATGCCTTTTCTCCTTTTATTAACTCAGAACTGAAATCCCTAATCGAAAAATCAACTTTTGACTGCATTCATCGATTGACATTGAACTACACAAAAATAGTTCCGAACACTGAACGAACATCTGCATTTGTTTCCTACAACAAAAATGTGGAAAGATTATTGTGTATGCGCGATGGTTCAGTACCAATATGGTCGCTTGGTTTTATGTGCAAGCCTTTGATTTGACACCCTTTTTCATAATTTCGCTCCAAAAATTGTCAAGCATTGCTGTGCGATAGCTCACCTTTGTCACAAATCAAAATGGAAATGTCAAACTCCTCAGGTCTCTTTTGTGCACCGCAATTCGACACACAACGAGGCAAAAACTTATATATATATATATATATATATATATATATATATGTACATGGTCCTTCCTCATTTTAGTGGTCCTAGAGCCTGTTTGGCTAACCAGGTTCACCAGTCTGACTTCTAAAACAATGAAAAACTTGCACTAAACTAATTGGGAAACGAATTTGAGCTTTCGAAGTCTTTTTCAACGAAGGGCTACCTGCAATAAATTGAGTTGCTCTATTTGTACTTTGGAAACGGCCACCAAGTAACCTAAAACACTCACCCCCCCCCCTCCCTGTTATATCTGTTATTCATCAAAACCATGAAAATTAAACGGCATTGCACGGAAATTTAGTGCTCCTCTTACTCTTTCATTCGACAGCATTCCTTAATTGCCTAATGAGTACTCTTGTTAAAGGGATGCGACAAAATTAGTGTCACTCACTCCACTTCTTCGGCAAGAAGTGTCCTCATAGAATCGGTGATCTTCTTGTCTTGTGAATATCATTCCGTATACACAGATATCACATCCATTTGTCACATTAGTGATCCACGAGTCTGGTCCTAAGATTCTTCAAGTGATTACATGTTCAGCTCTAAATTTTGATCACCTGTGTAGGTCTTCGCTGACTAACTGACTAAGCTAACTTTTTCAAGTCTTCAAACAACCTCATGTCCCACAGAACATTCATATCGTGAGCTCTTTTGAGCTTGAAGAAGTGAGGTCCTGCTGTATTAATAGTGAAAGTGTACCGGCTATACTTTCTAGTCGTTTTATTAGGCGCTTACGTGCAGTGGTATTGATGTTATTCATCGTGAGAGCTATTCTGGTTCGACTCCACTCTAAGCTTGCTAAGCCCTCCAACCATTCGGAGTTTGTAGATCGATACCAAACTTGTCGGCGATCAACTTACTCGCTGCAATGTACGTGTGAACACCCCAACTCGGCTGTCCCAAGGCTAGACAGGATCGACTAGACAAGAATTCAATGACATTCATGAAAATGACGACGGTCTTCAAACAGCCTAAAAACCTTCATGCCAAGGGTGCGAAGACCATCGTGAATGATGGATGCGATGGAACGAATTGGGATCCGCACAATAGATGTAGAGCCATGTGAAATTACTAATAACCAGCGCACATAATGTTTAGCTTCTATTTGATGCCTATTTTTCTACGGCAGTGTAATATGTGAAATACAAAGAGACTTATGCTGAAACTTAAGCCAAATTCGGAACCTCAAGTGGACTTCGAACGCGCGATTACCCTTGCCAGGGGCTCACATGGTAACTAGCAATTCAACCGAGGCCTTTGCTTTTCATTTCTTTCAGCTATGTTTTCACTCTAATGGTGCTATGAGCAACCATCGTTAATGGGAATAGCATGGGGAGCAAAAGGCGCTATTGAACTCAGCTAAACCGAAACTGTATTCGAAATCACAATGCTTAACTTCTATTTACTGCCCATTTTTTTCATGACAGGGTACCGCGTGAAATAAGATTTGTGCTCAAATCATTCCTAATGACGGGTGAATGCTAATAGTACTGTTGTAGTAAAAAAAAAGCGACTTAGATAAAGGAAAAGCTAGGACCTCAGTTGGTGTCGTAGACAGTACATTAGCCCCGGTAAGCGTAATCGCTTTTTCGAAACCCACCTTAGGTTCCAAGTTTTGCCCATATCCCAGCATGTTCGTTGTTAAGTGCGTATATATATATATATATATATATATATATATATATGTATATATATATGTGTATACATCCATGCATGCATACATACAGATGCATATATATGTGTATATATATATGTATATATTTGCCTACTTATCCAGCAGCTTATTTTTCTACTTCTTGTCACAGCGCTTATTTGTTTAAGAACAGGACCGTTTATTGACTATTGCCAAACACAAACTTTACTATCTAGTTCATGGTATGCGATAAAGAAGATAAAGCTCGAGCATGAACTAGGTACTCCATTGAAATTTTTTAGTCCGCCATGTATTTCTACGAAGAAGGAGAGTGTATCACGAATTCCGAGTCTGCCCTATCAAAACCGAGCTCGTTTGCGAAGGAGGAAAATGAAAAAGTTGTTTATTTTCAGAATGGATGTCTGACAAAGACTAAGGCACAAGGTCTTCTTCTTTCATTACTTTTTTAATGCTTCATTCATTATCGGTGCTGTCGGTGTTTAGAAAGCAGTTTTACATCTGCATCGATAGATTCGAGTTCAAGTACAGAATCACCTGATAATGTGGACGACATGAGAAGAGGTTTTTGCCGAATTCAGTTCCTTCTATGTTTATGCTTATTAACTTACTGCGCTATGTGTTGTTGTTCGTATTCACACGTCCACATTGCCTTCTGCCTCTGATATCCTTCTGCGTTTCATCGACGGGAACTGACGAGCACGTGAGCACGTTTTAGAGCACTCAGAGTATCACATCTGAGAAGGAGAGCACAAAGCCATAGGAGTTGTATTAAAAACGCTCTTTTTTCGTAACGACGTTACTTTTTGAAACTTATTTGTGCGGAACGCGATATTGTGCAAATTCAGTGTATTTGTCGAGTCAGAACAGAAATCACTGGCTCGCGCAATGTCGTACAAGTTCCCACTGAAGTAATTCTGAACATCTGCGAACTTCTCAGTATTCCTCTTCGTTCAGTAACTGTCTTTCATGGTTTTGTAAAATGATTCAAAATTTGAGTTAATTTAAATCCAACTGCAAAAATTTTTGAGATATCAGCGAAGAAGAAGAGACTGAAGTGGGCGGCACATCTGAGATAACCTCGAGTCCTGTTGATGTAACTACAGCTGACATTGAGGTTGATCACTGATCCATTTGATTAGCACAGTTTCTCATATGAGCACACAGACTTTTAGACTGGAACAAAAGTTGTGAAGAACGACGAAGACTATGTGACTGATGTAATTCCAACTGACAACGTAAGCTTTTATGTGGATTTTGTAAATTATAACTGAGTCTGCACGGGCCTTCATAGAAACAGTGCATTTTCTTAAAAAAGAAAAAATAATACTCTTCCTTGATAAAAACTTTCAAGGCCTCTACTTCTGCTGGAAAAGTCAACAAAATAGGAGAAAAGGCCAGCTACATCAAGTATGACTAGATAATATTCTTGTCATTGCCATTTTATAAATAGATTATGTTCTATTTAGGTACAAGAAACATCCTAAAAGCTACTCATTGAAGGCGTCAAAGTTAAGCCGCGAGAAGCAGTCAAAGGTATCTTGAAGATTGCTGAATTCGCTTTTAGAACTGTAGTAGCTAACACTCAATGAAAATAAGTACGTGTTTTGAAGATCAGTTCAAAGATGAAAAAACTAGGTAGAAATATATCTGTATTGTATAAGTGTCGGCCACACGAAAAGCGGGAACTTCCAGTGTGCCGTAGAATAGAACCTCAGAATTCTTTTATAGTCGTCAACAGTGGATTTAACAAATGGAGATAGAACTGATGAACGTTCGATACCTTTGAGTAGCCTGAGTGCCGAAGAAGAGGTCAGTCATCTTTTTCGATCGTTCGTCTGGAGAAAATTCCTAGCTATCTTTATGATTGTTTTATTAGATTTTTCATCATCTTTTCAAATATTTGTATGTCATGGACATAATATCTCGCTTCAGACGACTGACTCAGTGGATGCTGATGAAGACGATGAGGCTACTGAAGAATTAGCGATGCCTTCTGGTCGAGAAAAGCAGTCGCGTATTAACACTGCATTGGAAGGAGAGGAGAACGAACAAATTGAGGTAGACGATGATAAGCGACTAGATCGATAGAGAGACGATGATAGACGTAGATTCATGCTATAGTTCCTTTTTAGACTACTTGTGAACGAACGTTAGGGCAAAAAATATTTCTGGGACTTCGTCTCCAGAAATTGATTTTAATCTTACGAAAATTTTAAATTACGGTCATCATCTGCATCATCCCTCATTTGGTTGCCTCGATGGTAGCAGCAAACTTTCTATTTGACCATGTTGCGTAGAAACGTAGTCAATTGGGTTTTGTTCTCCCTAGGATCTCACAGAATTTCATATGTTTCTTTCTGGGTTTTCGTGAAGAATTATGATCTTGTCCATTCGTTGTCGTTCTTAAGTATCACGTCTCTGGCCCATATTCGACTTTTTAATGTGATCAATGGCCTCTCTGACTTTTGATCGTTGACATACGTCGGGACTTACTACCTCTCTCGTTCACATAATACAGAATACTCCCATTGCAATCGTGTTGACTGCGGTTTTGATAGCGACTGCGCTCTTTAATCATCATTATTTGGCTAAAAAATTTCCAAAGCGTACATTAAGGTAAGAGTGCCGTGGAGTCGAAAAGGTTGGCACGGAGTCTGGCGTTCTTTGTTTCTTTCACTGCATCCTCCATGCTTGTGAAAGCTCCCTATTCTGCTCGCTTTCTCCTGCTCGACTATGGTGGTAACTTGTTCGTCATCCTGCTTTCCGGCCTAGTTATACGCTGCTTGCGCATTCGGATACACTCATTCCGTTGAGCGCGAATGGGCCATAAAAAACACGTTTGTTTCTCATGAACATCCTTTCCTTGGAAATAAGTCGAAGCCCACTCTTTCCACAAACGTTGTCAAATTCGTCCAGCTTTAGATTGGCTTGGGTAATCCTTAGTGTTATAAGGAGGACATCATCAGCAAGGGGAAGATGGTGTAATTGCCGATCCCAAACCCGACTTTCTGTTAACCTCGGCATTAATTGATAATTCACTGTTTTTCTTCAATAAGCAGACACGAGGTTGTTAATATAGAATTTATTAGAATACAATAGCTGACGTTTCGGCGGTTTCGTCTTCTTCAGAGCCGTTTATTTGTTGTAAGTATTTAAGTTAGTTGATGGATAGCCGCCGTACAGAGTAATACATGGGCGATGAGCTGCCGATCATCGATTTTCTCTCCTATGTTGTCCACTAGAGCCGCGTGTGGCGCAATGGTCTGAGGCGCGCTGCAACACACACGTGGAATCGATCTCCGTGCCCATGGCCCACCAAGCCATCCCAATCTTTACGGGATCGGCAGATTGGTACCAGACTTGTATGGGAGGACAGGGGCGCTATCTCTATATATCGGTAGGCTACCGCGAGTCATTGTTTAGGCCAGATACGCATTCAATCACCTCCAACGATTCTTAACGAAGTCGAATGCATGGCGCTTCCCTCAGAGATTGATCAACGTTGAAAGCTTTTTCTTTATTTTATCCTTTATTTTGTCCCATTCCAATGTTCGTATGACGTTCTTGAAGGTAGCTGTAATAATTTTGGCCAGATGATCTCGCTTTTGTTGAACTCCTCTCTTTACGTTAGATGTTAACATCTTTCTAGAATGTTGATATTCTGGTTGCCAGATTTGTGTATAGCTCATGAAACATCATGAAACATCTTTACATAGTGAGAAGTGACGCAATGGCTGCCCAGCGATAGTTAATAATGGAGCAAAATACAGTAACACTTGTAATTCTTACTTCATCTGATTTGCATCACTGATTTCACTAAGCGATTGGTTTCACTTTGGTTCTACACTCACATGATTTGTGAATTGAAAAACCTATGTGAGCATGTTCCAATTTCACAACCACAACCTGTCGTCGGCCTTCTTATATCGCAAACGGCTTTGCTGCCTTACGACTTGGTTCTACCAGGTTGTAGCGCTTCATGTAACTAGGTTGATAGATATACACATCGGAGAACATGTAGTAGTATTAATCCGGAAATTGTTGAGAGCGAAGATGCAAAACGTTTTCACACAGGCTCATTGAAAAAACCCCATAGTGCACGGTTCTTCCTCTAAGAACTTCTTATTCATTCTCTGATTAGACACAGCGACACGAGTTCTTCTACTCTTATTTACATAAGTGGACGTTAAATATTTTTGAAAACCTGAAGTTAAGTATACTTTCACAATTAAGGATCACTGCAATTTTTTGAATAGCGCAATCATTTCGGAATGATTGGCTTCTACAAACGTGAAGTATTCCAAAATATAGTTGTAATGAAATCTTAGCGATTCCTTTTGGCACGTTTAAAAGTAGCTAGCCGAGCAGAAGATTTTTCTCGTGGCCTGCTGTGACCCATCAGTTTAGAATTATAAGAGGTATAACAGCAATTCCGCTTTCATTTTGTAGAAATCGTCATAAAGTATTTATTACCGCTCAGCTTGTTTTTGATGTATATTATTTCCAACATGCTGCTGTAGGCAAAATTAAGAAGGGTTAGGTAAAATTATGAGAAGTTTTATTATAGGAATTCCCCACTTACTTTTCTGAGTGGTCCGACTGGACAGCGTGTACAAAGGCCGGCGAACGCCAGATCCGTCGACGTAAGTGTCTGAATTTGCGTCGTTGTCTCGGCGCCCTTATGCAACTCCGTAACTGTCCAGCAGTCCTACCGGATCCAGTTCGTGAGTTTATACGTTTGGTGAAAAGACAAAAAGATACGACATTACTTGACAGTATTTAGAATCCGGCCCTATCAAATCTGTTCGCTCCGTAATCGACGTGCCAAGAATTCCGGACTATGATGAAACAGATGGTACGGTGTATCGTAGTGGTTTATGAAATTCTCGTGGACTGTTCGAACATGTTAGAATTCTAACCACAAGAATACATGCTATGAATTTGACTTAGTAATACTTCATGATCACAAGGTTAGTACTGGTAAAGTAGTCAGTCGGTCTACAAAATTTACGGAATACTGGTGAACCAACACTAACAAATTGCGTTGATGAGTAAGTGATGCCTAATTTTATAGAGCGATTTTTGGTTTCCAACGTAGTAATAATTTTTTTAAAATTTTCCGGCGATCAATTCGTAGTTAAACCCTCTACGTCATCCGTTCAACCAGAAGCAGTATGGAGCTCTTGGCAAGGAGTGTGCCAGGTATGCGCTCAGCGTTCTCATAAAACGTTTCTGGTTTCTTAAATATTGTTTTCGAGGATGCCGACTGCTTAATTTTTCTTTAATTCACATAACTCATCATCATATTAACTGTGTGGATTCCAGTACTTCTTGCATTCAATTCGTTTCCTCTCACCCAACATCCACAAAGGTCTTCGAACATTTCTCGTGTTGTTTCAACACCTGCTTGAGAATTTCGTCTTCTTTACGAATGTCGTAGAATGCTGGTCGAGTCAATTTTCCTTATAATCTTCGAAATAGCCCTGCTAAGGCGTTCCCACGTGAACTGAAGGAGAACGTTGGGGCAGGAATCGAACTAGCGCCTTTACTTCCTGATCGACCTCATCGTTAACTACTGCGCTCTCACAGCCCTGTCGAATGGCTATAGCACCCTTATTCGAATTGCGCTTGGAAACTGGATTGGTCATATCTGCATTGGCAATCGATCACGCACTCCTTCAAACGTTCGAGCACTATTCCAACATCACCGCCTAGATGCAACTTGCACAAGATCGTAGCATAAGTATACATTTTTTAACACATTTGTTGTTGTCGTTCAGTGTTGAAGGTCTCCATAGCAACTTAGAAACCAGTGAATATACGAAAACTGTCCTGAAAACACCCCTTTAGACTACAGCTAATGGTTCAATAAACACAAAAGGAAACGATAAGTAAATCTGAAATGCTAGTATTATTTTGATGAATTCCGATAAGTGCCTCTAACAAAGTCTTGTGGCTTAGTTAAAAGACGATTTGATACTGGTTTCATGATCATTTACTACTTTTGCGAAGTTGTGAGGATTCTAATGGGTCTTCAACACAATGTAAAACAATATCATCGAATGCGGCATGATATCATAGTGTAGCTTTTGAACGTTGTATCGCTACAGCACTTCCTATTAGAAGGTTTCAAAAATGAATTTCAGCTTCCGTTGCTCAGCAGTTTTTTTGCTACTTTAGAGTTTTATCTATGATAGATAAACAAAATTGAAATAATTCTAGGCCACAAGAATCTATTGTTCTGTTGTCTATGCCTTGCTATTAAATGTCAATTTCGGTTTTCGGAAGACCATTATGTTGAAGATCAAAACACTAGGGTATTATGCTGATCCTGTCTATTTTAGCAATATTTTCTAATATTTGCCGTAAAAATGGGGTATAGTGGTTCCTTCCAAAACACCGAATTTTTCGAAGCAGCTGCTTGTTTGCATTATGTAGAACTTCGTATCGTCATTTGCACATCCTGTTCTAACATGATTTTTACACCCTTCTAAAATACTCGTCAAATAGATTTCAAATTGGAGCTCTCCTATGAGCCATTGTCAAGCAATGCGAAAGCCGATTTGATTTCGTCTTGTCGCTTGCAACAGCTTTTATAGGTGGCCACGATAACGTCATTTGTTTAAACTAATCTAATTTTAGTCTAAGGCTACGTTTATACGTAATCCAAATGTAAGTAACAGCCGAAGCGTTAGCATTAATTGCTAAATCGTAAATGAGCCGAAAAGCGTGCATTTCTCGTTTAGTGTTAGATAGACAATGACTTATGAGACCAAGAAACTGCAACATTTTCTCTTGCTTTACAACAAAAATTTCGTTACTTTCTTTAGATTTTCCAGACTTTCTTAGATCCTTTGAAGACTGTTATCCCATATCGTGCCTGGGAGATGTTCCTGGATGTCGGGCCACGATGTACAGCGGTGGATTCATCCCTCTGGCAGGGTCTTCCATGCTGAGAAAGAGCCCAGCTTATTCGTCAGGAAGCTCGATTAAGAGAAAACCAACACCAGGATCCACCACCGCCCTCGTATCGAACTGATCGATTGGTGTAAAATCTCACTCTGGTCCACAGGGGTGACCACTGTCTGTGGTGGTGACGACCTGGGGGAGATTTTGGCCTGGCTAACCTCGGGACTCCAGGGAATCACATTGGTTAAGTCAGTACAACTGCGAAAAAATGGAGATGATGCTGGGGCTCGCACAACCAGTAAAGGCGGGCCATCCAAGTATCGAAGTAATTAGTACCCTATTTCATGAGTACACCATTTAGTGCTTATAATGTAAACATTCAACACTTTTGCACCATCTATCGAGCACTTTTTATGAGGCGTAATTGAAGCTTGTTAATGACGTAAAAAATATCGATGCTGCAGTCTTCTTATTGAGAAATAGTCTGGGTTAGGTAACACAGACACGATTCAGGTTTTGCGATTAATAACGTAACAGAGCAGAATCAGCAAGAAATCCATTAGAAGTTATTCGAAAGAATTGTTTTCGTCTATTCCCGAAAGTACTCAATGTGCTCCGTGTGCCATTGTGTTAAACAAGAATTGCTTCTAAGGCTGTGAAATCGAACATATTCATTGAGTACTTCCCAGTTATCTAGAACAAAGCTCACCTGCATGTTTAGCGAAATGATCATACGTCGCGCATAAATCCTTGTTTGAATGGCTTCATATAGTCATATTTCACTGAAAAGTTTTCATTAGATGACTAGTTTTGCATTTTCCTTAATGACATAACTGCGCGATAGGTTGAGGGCATTACAGCATTTCGGAACTTGTCCCATTTAGTGCCTCGTACGTACCACCGCCACCGCCACCGCCGTCGTCGCCGGCGAGATCGTTAAGTGGCATCGCAACGTATAGCAGCGTAAAGTGTGCATGTCCTCAATATTCGCATCCGGGAAGCAGTCCATATATGAACGTTGTGCCTGTGAATTTATATGATCAGCTTCAGCGTCAAACACTCTGTACACGAATTCCTTCCATTTAGCGTAAACCATTAATATTTCAGCATTTCGTTTCCGCTCAGCCATGTAACAACGGTGAAATGATCGGGTTCGAGTCTCGTGAATGTATTGCCAAAGATCCAAGCCTTTGCGAAGGTCCATTCTTCAGATACTGCACTTTACCTTGTTAGGCGATATCGTAGTGTTGACTTCGTCATCAGGTAATAATAACTGTTATCTACTTTAAATATTGGAAGTGAACTATACCCTGTACTGTTTAAGCGTTACGTCTTTCAGTAGAATGGAGAACATTCATAGGTGCAATGATAAACGTATTTGTCAGTTCTTCGCATTTGATATGGGTGTATCTTAAATCGATGTGACATAAATTCTGGAATTCATCGAAATAAACATTGTTTGGAGTTTGGTGATGTTTACGTAAACATTGTTAACAGCCAAAAGCTTTTTAATTTATTAGAAATAATCACAAAAGTCTAGTGGACAGTATTAATCTCTTCGTGTTGACATTAGTACCATGTAACACAATGCGAAAAACCGCAGATTTCTTTAGTTCTATTGATAAAGTTGACATATTGTTTATAATCGCTGGTTTACTTAAGTACAAAAGCACGATTCGAAAGGTGTACAGTTGTTTTTAGACCTATCCTCAAGAAATGACTAGACGATTAGTGGGAGTACGCAAACTGAATAGGTCAACGCTTCGTCATAGTTTTAGGCTGTTCGTCTAAACCATAGTAAACGGCTAGCATTGAAATGTTAATGAAATGATGGAGAAATTCATCGAAATATGCGATCATTTGTCCTATATCCTGAATATCGTCTCATATTCTTCCACGTATTCAAGTGCAATGGGAACTTTGGAGCCTACCAGCTGTGATCATTGTAAAACAAGAAAACAAAACAGTTGATACCATAACTCTCACGTCCGACTTGCTATTAACCTCGGTTTTGATTGAATAATTCTTTCTACTTTTATTCGCAAACACGAGGTGTTATTTTATTTCTTTATTTACGTACAAGCTGACGTTTCAGCCGATTTCGCCCTCCTCAGAGCCTGGAAAGGTACCAAGTTGACTGCAATCTCCAAGCCCAAACACCTCCATAACCAAAAGGAGAAAATGCTGAACCGAATTTCAATCATATTGTACACAGTCTTTGCACACTCACCGCTTTCTATAAGTCTTCCACTAAATATGTCACGTGGACACCAACCACACAGGGTTCACATGGAGTCGTAATGTGCCCATCTCATTAGAATAACAGCCTTATATACTGCCTAAATATCACGCGTGATAATGAGGCATTCCCCCCTGCGGTTCATTTTCGGATTCTTGGAATTATTCCAGAATGCCACTAGAGTTTTGCGCACTTGTGTTCTCGATTCTTGCGCGAAGATCGTAGCCTCTACTTCAATCTTCTCCGTTGTGCCTCTGCGTCTCACACGTGCCTAGTGGTGTATCTGGTTTACGTTTGCAGACTAGGTGTTCTTTTATACGGACGCAGAGTGGTCTACCCGTTTTGCCAATGTATTCGTCCTCACACGCTTTACAAGAGATCAAATAGACTGTATCCGAACTCATGCAGTCACCGTTTCTACTGAGACTGGAAGCAGTTCTAGGATCCGTTAATTTCTAATTTGTGCAAAAAGCAATATATCTGATCGTTCGTATCAAAATCCGTGGCAATTAGACCTTAATGGATCGAAACACACTACCATTACTCCGAGCGACACCGAATTTCGTAGTATTGTAGTGGAAGTTAGCGACATTAGTAAAGACTGAAAACAGTTCTGGGAACCATTAAGATCTAGTTTGTGCAAAAAGCAATATATCTGCTCTCTACGTAACAGAATAGTAGAGTAATAAGAAAAGAATAAGGATAATAATATTATATTATATATATAATTTATCACTATTATATATTATTATATATTATATTATATTATCAGAATAATATGTTTCCAGTAGTAGATACCATATTCAAATGAAGTATAGTACATTACCTTCAGAAAGTAAACGCTGAGATTCGCTATATAGCATTTCGTTCTTCTTTCCATCCGCGTAGTCCATGCCCTTTCCTACACATACATCTGGTGGATTCGAATTCATACATACATCGGATCGATGGTGAGGGACATTTCACAGTGATGGGGGAACGCCCACGCTTTTTGAGTTGACACAATGCATAGCCGCTGTTGATGGAATGATGACGACCATTTGAACCGGTAGCGTCATTACAGTAACATCACATCATTCATTACTGTTAAGTGTTAATAGAGCTGCAGTACATAGTAGATAATAGAAAGATGGAACATTCGTCTATGAATAAAAAACTCCGTGAGTTTAAAGAATTCTTGTTGATTTCTGTCAATGTTCCGATTCAGATCATACTTCCTCAAGTAGGGTGTTTTATTAACATCTCAGCATAAATATTCTTCTCTTGCTAACTTATATCATAACAAGTGAATTGGAAATTTTGAAAAAAGCAGATGTCCGACATTTAAGTTTGTTACTAGATACTATTTAAACCGATAGACTTTATAGGACGAGAAAAGTTTCCTCTGCTGAAAATATGAGCTTCATCTTGTGAGAATAATTTTTGGACAGACACCAAATAGAATGGTATGGTGAATGATATCAACGAAAACGGATTATTTCATTCCTTATAGCTCTTTTTCTTCTCCGAATATATGCTCACTTTATCAAATACTGTCCGCGAAGAATTCGCTATGAACGTGTGCGAAGATGAATGGACTCCACCCCATCCTTCTTTTATCGATATGGTTTTGAATCATCAGAACACGTGATATACCCATCCTACAGCTTTTATCATACATTTGGCCAACTATAATAAATTTGAACAGGAAGCTTGAATAAGTGATAATGCAAAACTATAGAATAGTTTTGATTTCGAATTATCATAACAACTGGTGAAGCAACAGATGTTTATGTCAATCCTGCTTGATACACCTGCCATTTCTTAAGCTTTCAAACTCATAACGGTTCACTTTTTAAAAGACTACCTGTGAAAAAAAATTAGGACCCATCTTTT
Organism: Angiostrongylus costaricensis; assembly: GCA_900624975.1. Lineage (NCBI taxonomy): Eukaryota > Metazoa > Nematoda > Chromadorea > Rhabditida > Metastrongylidae > Angiostrongylus > Angiostrongylus costaricensis. The sequence goes on along the minus strand of UYYA01004120.1, from coordinate 143,318 downwards.
ATCGCACACTGTAGGCATTTCCGCAAACAACAACAGCAGCAACAACAACAACAACAACAACAACAACAACAACAACAAAACTTACAGCTGAGACATTATAAATGAAGAGGTACGGAAAGATGGGGTCGAAAGTAACGAAGAGTTGTGACGAAATGTTCTGTTTTCATTTCACATGTTTTCCTTTCCAATCAACACCTAATACAAGCCAGTCCGAACCCTGCTTCCACTACCCTAGTGTGTTCTTTTGCAACTTTTAGCGAAAATATGCCTATTAGACTCATTGGTTAGCCATTACTAATTCATCAGAGTCCTCTCAAATGCCTCTTATACTGTATTAATTGAAAGTTATTAAACTAATACCAAATTAGCAGCTATTGTTGCTAAAGCAGCTGAGAGCAGTGTTGACGCTAGCATAACGGGATACCCAACAATGCGTGCTTAAATCTTTTGCTACGCGCTGACTTAACTATCGATAAGTTTCTAGTAGCTAAACATTCCATAACCAGATGGCTTGATAGGATTATAGAACAAACCTTGGTGTACATAAATGACTCGATAAAACTAAAGAGAAAGTTAAATTTTTAACATTCTCAACATAGGCGCGGCAGTCACAGACACCAGCGATGCATTAGCGAACACCATAATACCGTGCTGGGTTAAATGTTGCTTCTTAAATTGTTCTCGCAATCTAAGCTTCAATGAAAAAAAGTGAAAAAAATACACTTTGGGAGCTCTGAAACACTATAATTTAGAGCAGTTACAATGAGAAGTAGTTGACCCACTGAAGTAAATGCTTAGTATTGCGAAAATGCTTTTATATAGAATATGCATATAGGATACAAATAGAGTTTACAGTCGCTCTACGTTTTTCAATGTATAAAAGAGGTACTCTGCCTTTTCTGGTGGTGCGTACATTTTCTCCATTAGCAATATTCGGCACCTAACTAGCTCAATCCCTCATGGAATGTTCAAGAATCGCTTTTAAAAATGCCACTTTTGAAGAAATTTGAACTTTCCCACAAATGAGGAGACAGTTCGGAAACCGTCCATTGTGCGCTAAGAGTGGATTAACTTCTTCAGTAAGGACGTATTGTCCATTGACTACCACTTTGCATCGTGGCATTGATGTGGTCGCATACGGCGGATTGAATCAAACAATCCCACTGACGGGTCTAAGCATCATCTCTCTATTATACTATGATTTGCCCACCACCTCTTTCAATACCCGTAGTGCTAATCTTCCATCTCGATGTCTCTTCTCGATGAGAGATAACGCAAAAAATAGCACAACTCTAAAAAATGTTCCGTCGTGAAGATTATAATGGAAAGAAAAACAGTGATATTACAACCACCATGACAAAATTTGTAACGAATGGAATTTCTAAGCTTCACTCTTTCTTGTTGCATAAAGTGTTTGCTTTTATAGGGTTTGCCTAAACGTTTTTCAACGCTTGTCACAGAGACTGAAGAAATATAACCTTGCGCTCTTGTTCTCTACCATTTTCTCAGTAAATTTATTACATCCTATCATAGGACTATTACAATTTAGTGTGGTAACACTTGAAGAAGTTGAAAATCGAAAACAAATGTAACAAATTTCACACGGAGACCTCGGTTAGAGTGAGAGAATGCATTGAGAAGTACCGCTCATTCAAACTAGTATTTTAACTTTTATACTATCTAAAAAATTCTATTTCAATTACGTAATCGTTTGGAGGTGTTTGGCCTTGTAGATTGCAGTCAACTTGACCTTCTCAGGCTCTGAGGAGGGCGAAACGGCCGAAACGTCAGCTTGTACGTAAATAAAGAAATAAAATAACACCTCGTGTTTGCGAACAGAAGTAGAAAGAATTATTCAATCAAAGCCGAGGTTAATAGAAAGTCGGACGTGAGAGTTATGGTATCAACTGTTTTGTTTTCCTATTTTACAGACAATGATCACAGCTGGTACGCTCTAGAGTTCCCATTGCACTTGAATACGTAGAAGAATATGATTACGATTACGTAATTGATGAAGAATTAATCGAACATCGTTATAATTGAAATTTATGCGTACTTCGTTGCTAACAAGAGGACTGTAACAGCTGGCTTCATAGAATGTGAGCAATTTCACAGCTGGACAGTCACATGTGTTGTGGTGCATTCGGGCTGTTCTTGTTCAATTTTATGGATTGTGATTATTGTAAAAACACTATGCGGCAGGCGACAAATGAACTGTCGAGTTAACGCGTCGTCACATCACACAGCTCATCGGGCCCGCCACTGGTCCTCCTCTCGGTTCACGTCGGTGCGAGGTGGTAGCCGGCGCCGCTCGTGCTTGGAACTCACACACTCACTCACCTCTCCCACATCACGTTGGTTCGTGTTCCCGCCTTTCTTACTAAATTTCCCGCGTCCTTAGTGTGTGTGCGTGTGTGTATGTGTACATAGTAGTGTGGTCGTCGTTCTAACCGCCCATTCCTCTGCATGTCGTACCACCCTCCTTCGCTACCACGCCATCCGTCCATATGACGGCCGTCGTCTCCGGCATTGCCGCCGATGCTCTTTCTCTTGTTTATGCCGAACGTGCCTTTTTCTCTCAACTCCCTCGCGCACCCTCCTCTCATCCACGTCGACTTGGTGACGACAGTGGATCTTCACTGACTGATCCGTACAGCACAATAGAAAACTACAGGACAGAACAGAACATCGGTATTTACCTGGAAGGCAGTTTTGCTTGTAGCTTCGGTAATTCATCGCCCATATCCTCATCGCCGCTCTGAATTCGGCACCGGACCTTATCCAGCGATCTCTATCCCGTTTCGTTTTCACATTTCGCACAAACATCGATGTCGTTCTGAAGATCGCTCGCGTTTCTCAACAGCCTGCACGTTGTGTCTTCCTAATTCCTCGTGGTGTCACGTGAATATTCCATGGCTCAAGAACCTATGCTCACCACGTGTTGTGATTTGTGTTATAAGTGACGGATTAGAAAGTATTCTGTTGTTCTCGTCTTTTACGAACACACCCACTTTTGCAACAGTTTTGATCGATTTCATGTTCTGGTCTACCCGACTTATCCATATTGGATCGTTCGTCGCATCCTTGTCTCCACCGTCGAAATCTCATACTAGTTATTTCAACTCTTTTAATTTTTCTTCATGTTTTTATGAATTGTAACTCAGATGAGCATATCAAGATATCGTCGCATCATTTGCACCTTTGTTGTGATCTATAGCACAAAAGGCGACGATATATTCACCTGGTAGTGTTGTGCTTTGATAGGGCTTTCTCACTTTGTGGCGCTTGGTGACACGAATTGTTCGACTCCGTCGTCGAGTCAATTTACTAACGACACCACATTCATCGTACAAATTGTCGCTACTCGTACAAATCAATTTTGCCTTGACCGACCAAAAATAATTGTGTTTAATTGTTCATTTTTTGGCTCAGAATTTCCTAGTTGACTCCGTTGGTAAGGATATACACCATGAAATCAAGACGTTTCTTTTCTCTTCCTTTCATTCAAAATAAATTTGATTTCCAACTGTTTTGTTTTCATGAGTCGTTCTCCATGTGACATAATGTGGGATTTTTGTTGGGATTTGCCTAGAACATGAGCGATTCGCTCACGTCATCGCAATCTGGTACAGACCGTTAAATTGTCGTAAAGTGTTTACGGTATTAACGCGAATCTTTGTCACATTAAGAACTGAGCGCTGTTTTAATGATTGTTCATTCTTTGTTATGACTATCTCAAAGAAGATGTGCAAGATGTGCATTACGCGGTTATAAATCGGAGATTTAGTCCACTGAAATCGCTTATAGAAAAGTAGAATACGATATGGAACGACTTGTGTTCCGATGGACACGTTTGCTTGATACTGTTTCTATTTGTGTCCTCGATATTGTGCAGATTAGCTAAGAGGTGTGGTGATGATCCATCAATTTGCATTATCGAACGTACCGATTGGCTGCTGTTGTTGCTGCAAGATGTTGCGATGTTGCCGTGCTGAAAGAGGAGACAGTGAACACAGCAGAGTAATCAGAGAAACAATGTCAGACTTGTCGTTGACTTTTTCCTTCCTTGTTTGCTTAGTCGATTTAGTCGTGAATTGCATAGAAATCTGTGTCGAATATTACTACATAGGATATCGGAGCGAGCTAAATTTGGAACGAGTTCCTTTTCTACATGTTCTTCTATGCAGTTTTCTGGTCCAAGACGTAGAAAAGTAAATTATCCATTATTTTCAATAATAATGCTGGTAGTAAAAATGTCAACTGTTCCGGAATCAATAATTGTTTATGCTGTCCTAATTATATGCTTGCTGTAATTCGAGTGTTCTACAGTGCTCCAAGCCATATTCGAGCATGGACGGATTATTTATTCAACTCGGCTTAACGGAAGCGATACATGGATTGCTGGCATGGCTGCCCTCCGGCTATCGCTCATCCGTCACACTTCCATATTTGAAAACAACACTGCTGACGAGCGCTGAGTTTGTGTATACGCAACTGCTGGAAGTAAAATGGACAACTTTCATCCACCAACTAACTTTCGTATGCTAGGACGTTCATTATATTAACCTTGACCGCTTCAAAAACAAAAACAACAGCATGCAGAATTTCCGACTTATTCTTGTTAGTACTTCTCGTTTTTTGAGGGTCGCAAACTTCTGTTTCTAAAATAATGTTCTGTTGAAAATCGCTGTAATTCACAAATGACTGAAAGTTGACGATAGTGTAGTGGTGACGGTGCTTTCACCACGTGACACTTCCGCATTTGCTGTTCAAACTGTTCATTCGTGTTAATGTTTCTATCTCTGTTTCTGAGTTTCATTTTCATTTCTCTCTCAATGTCTCCAACAAGAAGAACACACGACACGAAAGCAGTGTTTTCTCTATGACATCATCACAATCAAATGTTGCTTGCAAGGGCCAAAATTTTACGTCAAAATATCGATAAGGAAGAAAAGATCGAACACGTCTTCTCCATGTGATGCTGGTATATTTCCCTCATATTTTTATGCTTATTTCATCTGTACTACACATTATCATGAGCATTATCACTGAAATTGTGTGTTGATTTGTTGATCGAATAGAGAGCTAATTATGTTTTCTTGCTCTTCCTTCTTTTTCTAATATTGGAGTTTATTTAATTAGCCTTGTATGTATGTGATTCAGTAACTGAAACAAAGTAGTAATGAGTGATGTAAAAGAGGTGCATGAGACATAGTGGTCAGAGATGCCGTGCACTGTAAACATGGCTCCTTCGACCAGTGGTGGAGACTTGGGAACACTGTAAGACAGCTGCCACAGGATTTATCGAACAAACTACTTCATCAGCATTTAACGACATTCATGAAAAAGGCAAGGTCCTCAAAAGGAAATAACCCAAATAACACACAAGGTTGAAGGCATTCGTGGATGAGGGATGCGAAACTACGAGCCGAATGCACAGAGTATGCGAAGTTGGGTTATGTAAATAGGAGTGAACGTGGAAAAGTAATTAAATTATTGAAAACTCTACTTCTGTGAAGGAGCTTCGGATAAATGTGATCGAATCCTTCATGTAGTTCAATATCTTAAACAATTACGTTCTTATTTGTTAAGATGCTTATATAAGGGTATTTTTCGTAGTGCTAACCATTATTCTATTGCTGATTGACGTCGTTTGTTATTCTGTGCGGATTGTCACGTTCCAATGTGCTAACTGTAGAGCGTCTCCTAATAGTCAATAATACTTTATTATTTTAGCCCTTAGATCATGCCTCTGAGGAAAACAGATTCCAGCTAGAACTATCTTTTTGATAAAAACATTAAAGGCGGATTAGATGTGATGGTGAAATTCGCAGTTGTCCGTATCCTCTTTCTTTCGTCATCGTCAAGTTTTGTTTTTACCACTTTGGATCGATGGTACCCACCAATATTACGTATTAATTTTGTCTTGGACGATTTGCTTCAATGCAGAAAGCTACTCTCTCATTACTAAATCCATCTCATGATTCAATATATAAGCCGAAAAAGAATGGACCTATACCGGAAGTTCTCGCATTTCTTTCTTTGTGAAATCAATTTAGTAATGCAGTTTTAAGGATACAAGTCCTCCCTACTACAATTGAGATAGTTTGTAGGTGGCTCTTCATTGTTTCTAAAAATCGGGATTAAGACAGGTTTTGTAAAATGAGAAATCTTAATTAGTAAAATCGAACTTGGCGTTATTCGTCGAATTGTTTCGATTTTCTGTGCTGTTCTAGTTTACTGACTTTATTTTTACTGCAAACGCTCTTAATAACACTCTCTACTAAGTTTTTGTATGCATGTGTGTTTGATTAGAGACATTCTGGCTGTCGTCCGCTCACTCATCACTTCTTCTGATATTTGTTGAGGGATGACTACCAGCGCCGAAACAACAACACAGTTCAGCGACCTTTCACACAAACGGAACGCAGTCAAAAAAACGAACAAGAAGCATGTGTTTACATAGCATGGTAGGCTGGTGGAAGGATTATAGCGTTCGTCGTTTAGAAAACACATGTGAATTGAGCAAGTAGGAGGTGAAAGAGGCGGGATTTATTTGATTTCATTTCCTCTTGGTTGTTGGAGCACCTGACTGTTGTTTTTGCCTTGTTTGCTTATTTTCGTGTATGTCATGTGTGTAGCTTCTCGGAGTGCACATGATAAGGCGGAGAGTTCTTTGAAACGGATTGTCTTCACTGCTGTTATGTTGCGTTTCTTCGCACGTTAATGTCATCACTAGAAGTCATGTAATTAGTACCATCGTAGACTCATCAAGACGAGGCTGAGTTTCATTCGCACATCATGAATACAAGATATTAATTATAGTGCTGTTGTAGACGTTCGGTAAATGCACGCTATTAGCTAAACCATGTTTTTCTTTTGTTCACTGCTGGGTTCACTCCACATGCTGTTATTACTTTTCCTTAATCACAGAAATACATCATAACACTCGTACATCATTATCGTTTGCTCACAGTTATGTCACAGATATTCAAGATTTTAGGGAGTTTGACCTCATCTAGTCGTATGTCTGTAGAGGCGGAATTTGCAATCTGTGATGACGACCCACAATCGTCTAGGGAAGCGCAAACGGTATATTTGATATACTTACTTACTTGATACTTGAACGACCCGTCCTCACTGGTTATGCGGGCCCCCAGCAAAATTCTCATTTTTTCGGAGTTTTGCTCGCACAGCATTGTGGCTTCCTGGAGTCCCTAGGTCAGCTTAGCCAAAGTCTGCCCCAGGTCTTCACCACCACAGGCAGTCGCAGTCCTTGTGGATCAGAGGGAGATTTGCCACCATGCGACTTTATATTTAATATAGGAACTCTAGAAGTAATTTTGGCAATGGTTACTTGAATACCGCCACTAGGTTTACTGTGGTAAAGTGACTCAAGTCCTTTTTTAGGTTATTGAAGAAAATATATGCGTGTTCTAAACTTTAATTCTTTGTCAACATCATCTAATCGAATGACGTTAATGTAGGAATCATGAGTGAAGTTGTTCTATAGTTTTTGGATTTCATATTTTTGTCCTGAGCGAAGTGTTCTTTTAGTTTAAATGAACACTTTTGCTTAATTCCTCGTGCCATTATAAATTAGTGATAGATAACTGGTTTTCTGAACTAATATACATTACAGAGCTACGAAAAGCAAATTGGTAAGGACAATCATTTCTAACAATTTTAAGCTGTCCACGTTCTCATGTACGTTACTGGAACCAGATGAAAATAAAGGACTCTCACTGAGGTTGCGAAAGAATGGCGAGAAGTTGCAGAAGCTCAGGAAGAGAGCGTCCGATTTTTTCTTTCTACGAATTTTGGGAGAGGGGGCATATAGCACAGTTAGTTTTTGCATAATTAGTTTCTGCATATTTTTCCTGGGAACGTTTTTTGCGAGGTATCGTATGAAAGTAATATCGTCATGGTTTAGGTTTATCTTGCACGAGAGCGAAATGGTGGACAAACACAGGCTATCAAAGTTTGTTTAGACATTTCATCCTTTTTAGGTTTTTTCTGTTTTAAAATTCGCGATTTGGATTGAAACTTTACTTTTTGAACAAACATCTTTTCAGGTTGTTCAAAAGGATTTTGTAATTCGTCATCAGAAGCTGGCGGCTGCTGTTCGTGAAAAGCATGTGTTAGCTTCATTGACTTATGAACGAGGAGGTCATCCATTCGTTACTCGTCTTTACTGCACATTTCACGATCCAGAACGATTATGTAAGTATGTTCAACAAGTGGCTCGTAAATTCCTTTTTGATCTACTCTTTTTCGTTAGTTTACTAGAATTATTGATATGTGAAGGTTTTTCTTCCTGGTGCTACACTTCCTGTCAGTGAAAGGACAACGTTCGAGTCAGGCAATGCTTCCCGAAAAATTACTACTTCGATATATACTGACTCTTAGGCAAACCGCTATGTTGATAATACTGTCTTTTTAACGTATTTTCTGTAGAATCAGTTCGTTAAAAGACGCCCATATGTTCTATTCACGTTTACGCAATCGCCGTTTGTCGTTACCATATCTTAGTGTTAGAGTAATGAGAGCACGTAACGAATAACCCGTTCGTAGTTTGTGGATGAGTAATGGATATAACACAATGCTGCCGTTCTCATTCCCAGTACCTCTTTAGATTCCCGTGTTCTCTGCGGTTCGTTTTTATATAACATTCAAACCCAGTTTGTCTGAGTCTGACCTCAAGTGACGACATCCGTATGGTCTTTCTATCTAGGCCTTCTCTTGTTTACCAGCAGATGAGGTATGCGAGGGCGAGTAACCGCGAATCAAAATAGATCAGCCGTTCCGTGTTGTTTTATCGAGGAAAAAACATATGTGTTAAGTAGTATTCTGCACTTCAATAGCTTATCAGTTTGTCTAAACGAAGTCTTGTTTTTTGGGAGCTGTAAAAACAAATATTCATCGATCATTTCTATTCCCATTATAATTCTTATTGTCCTTTACTGCTTACCTAACTCTGACGCTCTCCTATATGTACGGAAAAGAAAAGGTTTGTTAATGTAAGTAAACCACCCTGTGCACATTCTCCAACAAAAAGTTCATTATCCTAGAAAGGGCTGGAGCCTCGTATTTTTCACCAGCGCGCTGGCAGCTAATAATGAATAGGAATAAGATAGCATGAAACGAATCCATTATTTTTGCACTTTTAAGACTCATATTCGCGCAAAGGAAAATGTGGAGATGCTTATGAATAATTCTGTAGCTGTTATATATGTCGTAAATGAGCCAATAAAAGCTTCGTAAACCTTATGAGGAATAATTGACGACTTTCAGTGTGTTGAACGGTCTGACATAGACGTGTGATTAGATTCACAATTCATCAATAAAGTCATTCAGGGTCCAACTGTGATTTTGGTTTATACGATGACTTTTGGGAAAGCACCAGGCGTAGCAATGAATTTACTTCTCCCAGATATGTTGACTACTATTTCGCCTCATCATAGCGTTCTTCACTTGCCTGTTGGGTGGAGCTAATTAAATATGACTGCGAATAACCCTAGTACTACTCACTTGATAAACGAACTCAGACTACTTGGCGTACCTCCAGGCTCCAGATAGGTGTTAAAAGCACACTAGAGGCCACCATATTCTTTTATTGAGACAAAGATATGAACTGCAGGTCTCCGCCATACCATATCATGTTATAGGCTTCGTATACACGTAATTAAGTTCTTAGTGGAAACCTCATAGAAAGCGGCTCTGAAGAAGGCGAAATCCGCTGAAACGTCAGCTTAATCGTGAACAAAGAATAGTAACACCTCGCGTTTGCTCAACAAAAATACGAAGAAAATCACTTAATTAAGTTCTGTTTGTGTGATTATATCCAAAGTTCGTTTCTTCCAATAGTGTGTATCTAAACACTGGTGACGTACCTAGGTGGCAGTTTGATGTCGCTTCCAATAAATATATCTCCCGATTATTTAGGATACCATGTTACCTCTCTACTGGTCAAATCCCTGCTATGTAGCCGTGTGTTCCGTTTGGATTGAAGCATACAAAAATATGAAGAATATGAGCCACACGCAGCCTGTGTGATGCTTTCGAACGCGCTAAAGAGCTGTGGTGCCACAATCGTGGCGAATGCGTTCTCCTGATGGACGTTTGATTACAGCTAGTACAGGCGGCGGTAGTTCATGTAGCTTCCAAATATCGAAATGATAAGACATGTCGTATTCGAGAATTGAGTTATGATTTCCCACCGACTTACAGATTTCGTCAGCGATGTAGCACATCATGGCGAGCTACTGTTTGCTTTAAATCGTCTTGGATCATTTGATGTTCGTGTCTGTCAATTCTATGCTGCTGAAATTGTTGCCGCACTTGAATTTATTCATAAGTGAGTTCTAGTGGAAATTTTATAATAATAGCAATTACGAAAAGTTCCTCAACTAGATTTGAAGTTTCACATTTAAAAGTGTGAGCGATGACTATTACCTCATTCTTCCTCTTTTCGAGCATTTAAGGCTATGTATCGAAGTTATTTCACGTGAAAATTATTTCTATCCTCCTCATTGTCGATTAATTATAAGTAATAAGGTGGTTTCTTGATAACGAAGTGAAGTGAGCGGTGGAATGTTTTGTAAACATAATAAATGTAGAAATAAGTTTCCATTCATTGTCTTCACCTGCCTAGTTATCCAATGAGCTAAGCTTTCTCTTCGACGAAGAGCATCATATTTTGCTCCCATCGTCAACACATAACGGACAGTACCCATTCTAAGCAATCAAGCGCACCGCCCCAGTGGCACTTATAACCTCTACATGGTTCATTTTTCTCTTTATGGTTATTATGGCACTCGAAATCCTTTGCCTACGATTCTTGCAATAAGTTGACAGCTTGTCTAACACACATGCTGTAAGGGGCATCAGCTGGGAAAGCTCTATTCTGCTCTTAGAAATATACAAGAGAATCTTTCTCCATCGAGTTCATTAACTGCTAATTTGCCAGGCAACACGCTGTTATTTCAACTCTGGTGAGTGTCAAAATATAGTTCTTACGCAGAATGAGCGGGTCAAAATATGCTTAGGTAGCTCTCTTGGCGGCTTTCAAACATATCTTGTTGACATTGAAAAGAACATTGAATGAGCCGGTCTTATTTCTCGTTAATTATGCTGATAAGGGTATTTCGAGAAACTAGTCAAAAAGAAGGAAAACGCGGCATGGAAGTTTCTAGAGATCTGAAAAAATTCTTGTGTTCGAGCTTATGTTAACAGTGGCGCAAAGTTAAACGGCATTTAGTTGGCTGCAACTTTATGTCAAACTCGCTCTTCTGCTTGGTTTTCTTTTCTCACTAATCATCATCGAGTACTTATTCCGATGCTAGTGTTCATACGCTGAAAGTTCAGATCTTCTCTGTAATCATTTAGGATTCATACAGCTTAAAAGTGACCCAATAAAGTAAAATAAAATAATTGAACAATTGAAATAACAAAATTGGCCTTTTCGTGTTTATTCTGTTCGGTGCTATCTAAATTAATGTTTTTCCTGGGTCGACTTTTCTTGTTCGAGAGAACGATGTCCTTCATTTTCATTATTTCTGCAGAGAAATACCCACCGATAGCTTCCTGGGCTATGAATAGTACAATAAATTGGGGTACTTTGTAGCTAGCCATGTTTTCCTAAAGTAATGCGTCTTATTTGGTGGTGAGTTTTTGGAGTACGTCAAACACACTTTTCAGTTGCTTCACTGTAGGCTTTCAGCAGAATAAAAATTGTAGATACAGTCCGCTTATCCGCAACCATTGCTTATATATCCATAATTCTTGCGGATCATGCTTGATATAGGTAGGGATTCTATCCTCTAAATCTACCTAGGTCGTATGGCGTTTACTTCATTGTTTTGGTCCACACTTATTCCTATCGCTTGGAAACCCTCCTAATAGTTTCGCATCTTACTAGGCCAATCTCGTTTGACGAAGATCGGTGGAGTTATGATAAAAGGAAAACAACAATATCTTTGCTCATAATTTTAATACTAATAATCGAAGCAGTATTCTGGAAATGTAATATATCTGCAATTTTATGACAAGAATCATTCTCACTTTGTCATAGTAGCTTAGCCATAGCATAAATAGGATATATCGTTGTTGGCGCTGCTTACCGCTCACCTCAAGACGTCAATGTGTCCTATCGATTTCATGGTCTCATCATCTCCCATGATCCCCCTCTTTCTATGACGTTAGAAGTATGATAGATTCTTGCAGTAAATAGAAATAATGTTCATATATCGAATTTTAATCAATTTTAGGTATGGTGTTGTTCATCGTGACGTGAAACCCGAAAATGTACTTCTTCGAAAGAATGGCCATATTATGCTCACGGACTTTGGCAGCGCACAAATTTATGACGAGTCTTTATGTATATAAGTAGATGTGTTACTGCTAATTAAATAAAATTAAGTTGTTACTTGTTATTTTCAGTTGTTGATTACGAAGAGGAGAATGATTCCCCTTTTCAAGTACGAAAGGTGCGGCAATCTAGAAAACTTGCTGAGATTACAACATCAAGTAGTGCCAGTTCAACAATTGAGTCAAACGAGCAACTGATGGGTCAGTGAACTTGAAAAATGCTATTAGTTAAATGGTTTCAAAAAGACTTCATTTTAAACAGTCTGATTTCAACAAATTTTGCAACATCGGCACACCATTTTTGTCAAAGGTTTTCCTTTCTGATGCTTGTGCTGCATGACAGGCTATAATAAATGCTCATATAGTTACACAAGTTTTTTATGTCTCTATTCATCACTAAGACGCGTATAGCTCAGTGGTTAGAGGTGCCTTGCAGTACACATGGGTTCAATCCTGCGCCCCAGGCTCACCAAGCCTTCCATCCCTCAGGGGTCCGCAAATTGGTACTCGACCTGTTTTGGACAATAGCAGCACTAACTAGATGCATTCGAAGACCACCGTGGATCATTGTTTAGGTTAGATGGGCTTTCAGCCACCTTAACAATGCTAAATGAAGTTGAGTGCATAGTGCATCCCTCTGGATTTGATCAACGCCGAGAGCTTTATCCTTTTGTATTTTTACATTACGTAACTTTTTACTTACTGCCCATTTTTTTTATCATGGTAGGATATTATGTGAAATGCAGTCACAGTGATCATTCCCGTTGACGGGTCATGCGCTGATGGCACCGTTAGGGGCAAAAACTGGCGGAGGAGAAGTTAAAGCAAGGGCGTTGGTGGTGCAGCGGGTAACACGTGAGCTCCCGAAAAAAAGATAGCGGCGAGTTCCTATCTGGTTTGGCTCCAGAGTTTTGGAAATATCTTACCGTCAATGTGGTGATCTTTACATTTTAAATGTTTTTTAGGGTTACAACTCACCAAGAACTGAAAAGAAAGTTTAAATTACTGAGATTACTAAGGGGAACACTGCGGCAATATACATCGCCGATACAGTGCGCGGAATGCCAACATGTACTGCTGGTCTAAATCGTGTTCCTTCAATTATTTGGTTGTTCAAGGTCCGACTGTTGACGAAAAAACATGTATTTCTTCAGAAAATCAGAATTTCACATTGATAGAATAAAAGAAAAGCGTTTACTTCGTAAACAAGGATCTATGCAACAGTATTCCTTTCAGTTGGTAAAATTCGCTGCGAGCTTAGACATATTGGAGGAAAGCCAAGAAAAACAAATCTTTCTATTTCCACAATATATGCATTGGTGTCAATACACATAGTTTGTCACATGTTTGCAGTGAAAAAATAACATAATACTGTGATCCAAATGTTCCCATGTTCGTTTATTCGTTTACTTGTTCGCTTTCTTACGTTGGCTAATAAATTAAAGGGTTGGATACACTTTGGCTATTAAATTAAGTGAGCATTAACTTTTAAGTCGGCTTTCATAAGATATCATGTATAATCCTATCTAATTCAGTTAACTGTTTTTCAGCCTTCGAAAATACCCGCCGTGCCACATTTGTTGGTACGGCTCAGTACGTGAGTCCCGAAATGCTACGAGGCGATGAAGTGGGCCCACCGTAAGTTTGAAATGTTTGTTATGTTCATTTTTTGCCCATGAATTAAGGAAACAAAATCTATTTAACTTCAATGATGCTGAGATATTTGCAAAACTCCGGACCGCAGGTGTATGCGGTGGGGAACGAACGCGCTATTGTCCTTTCCGGGGAGTAACGCGTTCGCCACCACACCATGCGGGTCCTTCGTTTCGCCTTTCTCTCAGCTAGTTCTATCGATTTCGGCCATGAAGTTGTATTTCACAATATACCCTGCCATCAAAAAGAGTAGGCAGTAAATAAAACGGTTAAGATTAAAATCTGTTTAATTCACGAAAGTGACACCACTTGGGGTTATGGTTAAAGTTTTACAAAATTTTTCGTGGTAACAGATGTGACTATTGGGCGCTTGGTGCGATCGTGTTCCAAATGATCTCCGGCCTTGCTCCGTTCCGTGCCATCAACGACTTTCATCTATTGAACAAAATTCAGAAACTCGATTTTACGTTTCCATCTGATTTTCCTGGTGTTGTAAAAGATTTTGTTTCGAAGCTTCTGGTAGGTTTTCTTTTTGATGAGCTTCTGAGGAATTTAGCGGTATTTTGATTCGTTCATGTGCACGTTTTCCAATTAACTGTCCACGTCATTGTTTGTTTGCCAGCCGGCCCATTCCTTAATCGTGTTATCAGCACAGTGTCGTTTTGCCCATCAGAAAGATTTTTAGGTACTGGATCCTGTCAGTCGGCTTGGATCTGATGATCTGAACAATCTTAAATCTCATGAATTCTTCAGTGGAATTAATTGGAATCATATAACCGATATGAGACCTCCAAACATAATCCTGTCGGTCTCTCCAGTAATAGGTAGCCACTATTGTTTAGAAATGGAAAGTGTCAAGTATGTGATGTTCACAAACCTGACTATCTTTTGTAATTTTCTTTTCTACAGTTTAACTCGTACTTCTTTTTTAAGCAGAGGGTGAGGCAACTGCGAATGCGATAGAACCTGGTCTCAACGAAAGAGCTCTCAATCGACTAATGAATCTATCACTGGTGGAAATGGGGCCTTCGTTAGTTGTTATCATCGCATAATGTTTATTATAGTTAGAATGTTCTATCTGGTGTAACCAATTTTCACCGTTAAATTTTTTACTACTAATTATTTGTTTTCTACGTTTTAGAAAGCAACCGTCTTTGAATAGCGAAATTCTAAATGTTGCAGTGGATATTCCTAGGTCAGTTAAAACAGGTCTGCTCTGGTTGTCTTTTCATTAGGTAGTCGTTTTAGTGATATGGTTGAACTACTGAAAGTGGATAAGAAAGCTATGGCTGTACGACAACGAAAGCTTGAAAAGCAACGAAAGGAAAATCCTTACCATCTGTATGCCTTCTAGATATTCTTGTTAATTATTTGTTTGAAGTATTTAGTAGCGAAGAGCACGGTAATATTATTATTTTTATGTAATTTACAATCGCTTTAGATTCGTACAAGACAATTTAATTATCCGATCTGGCTTCATAGATAAGAAGAAAGGCCTTTTCTCTCGGCGAAGGATGTTTTTACTCACCGAGGTAGTCAAATGTTCATTAAGTGAATTGTTTTTATATTAGAAGAATTCATTAGAAAATTTTGTTCCAGGGTCCTCATCTTTTTTATGTTGATCCGAACAGTATGGAGTTGAAAGGTGAAGTGCCGTGGTCTCCTTGTATGCGAACTGAAGTGAAGAATTTTCGCGCATTCTTCGTTCATACGGTATTTTCATTGTTTTTAGTGACGTTGTTTCTCTTGCTAATTTTCGAATTCTGTTCAGTATTCGACGTAGTGATATGCTGCTGCCTTTAGGATTACATGTTAAATGGTGTGATTGTTTTAGCCGAAACGAATCTACTATCTTTTCGATCCAGAATCAAGAGCTGTTGAATGGTGCAAAGCAATTGAACAAGTCAGTTTGAAAAACCAGCCCCATTATCTTCAATCATTCCCTAGTTTTCTAGTAGTTTTTTAAAGCGCACCCAATGTTTATCATTTGAATCATGAATGTTGCTGTTTCAAGACTACTTTTACATAGATAAAGAATGAAAACAATAGAGATAAGAGAAAAGGTGATTGGGTGGGGTGAATCAGCGAGCATAGTAAGTGCTCATTGCGTTCACGTTACATATTAAACAAGGCCTTAGAGGATTTCTGTCCCTCAAAAAAGGTGCTTTTCAGTCTGGAATGTGTTGCCAGTAGGTCAGTTATACAGTTGGCATTGGGTGAAAGGGATGAATAGGAATTTAGAAAAGGAGGGAAAGGAACACATTTTTGACATATTATTTACTGCCTACTCTTTTTAGCGAGAGGGTATACTGCGAAATATGACTTCAATGATGCTGAAATATTTGCAAAACTCGTGACCGCAGGTGTATGCGGTGGGGAACGAAAGTGCTATTGTCCTTTCCGGGGAGTAACGCGTTCACCAATCCCGCTAAAGGGTGTTCGCTGATGGCAGAAGATCGATAGAACTAGCTGAGAGACAGGCGAAACAAAGGACCCTCGTGGTGTGCTGGTGAACGCGTTACTCCCCGGAAAGGACAATAGAACGTTCATTCGCCATCGCATACACCTGCGGTCCGGAGTTTTGCAAATATCTCAGCATCATTGAAGAACACGTTTATTCTGGAATGAAAATGCTCGCTTATTTTCAGACCGGTATAGATGGAACATAGGCTACTAATATAATAATAAAGTCTGGTTCTAGGTGAAAATACGGTATGCAGATAAAATAGCTGAGTCGTATGCGAGAGCTGTGAAAGATGGCACGTTCGGCATGAATAAATTTAAGAAGTCGTGCAATTACTTTGGCGACAAGAGGAAAAAGAACGACGAAAACGCGAAGAACGAATGAGTACAGTTGAAAAAAGTTGCTCAGAGGAACTACTGAAATATCTGAATGTGTATCACTAACAGTATAACGGAATTTTTCATCGCCTTCTATATTTACGTTATTTCTTGTGCGCTATAATTATATCTGCTAGCAGTTCACGCTCATATGTTCGCTTAGCGTTAATCGTTACTAAAGTGACTTATGTCGTTTCAATGTAATTCTCTACTACTTCCTTTTGATTATGACTAATTGAGGCAGTCTCCATTCACTAATCCCTAGTTGTGACATCTCTACTTTCAATTTCATCCCATTATGTTGTAATATCTCTGCAAGGAAATTCGGTTAAGCTTTGGCATCGTCCAGAAGCTCTTTCACTACAGCAATCACTGTTTTCGGTGGAGATGTTTTTGTCATTAATTTTGGATTGTTTTACTATCACCACATCTTGTGTCAATCGCACAGCTGCTTAACCCGCACTGTCGTTATCCTTCCCTCTTCGAGAAAGTATCTTTCAGACATAACATATTGATTTAATCAATGAGCCCCTATAATGCTTTCCGGCTTGAGTCTATGACTTCTTATTTGGTTCACATCTGGTAACTATAAATACGGGCTATTCAATTATTGTATTAGTTTACAACTCGTTAGTTTGTTTTAATGGCTACACGCAAACTGTAGTTAGTTGTGCCGGTACTCTGTGTTAATTTTTGCTTAAACGGTTCTTCTTTTTTCTACAATCTTACTTTATGCTCGTCTTCTCTTCATTTCTGTCTCATAGACTTTACTCTATAGGTTGTTTCCTCTAACAATGCTTGTATGGGCGTAAATCAGTCCTTACTTGCCTACTGATATTTCTATGCTTTACTAATAAATTTTTTTGAGGTTTACAAGTGGTTTACAAGTTTACAGCATCGTCATCACTAGAGGATGTCAATAGTTCTCTGACCTCAATCAAGAGAAAAAATATTGTCCAACCAGAATAATATGAGACAAGTGGAAATCGTGTTAGTCTGATACCAATATTGTTTTAAGTTGGTGACAATGAAGTGTGCAAGTGATGTATCATTTCGAACCTTTTTTGAAAATTCTTCTCACCCACATGGCTTTCCTTCGCTTAACATTCTGTTAAT
Organism: Angiostrongylus costaricensis; assembly: GCA_900624975.1. Classification (NCBI taxonomy): domain Eukaryota; kingdom Metazoa; phylum Nematoda; class Chromadorea; order Rhabditida; family Metastrongylidae; genus Angiostrongylus; species Angiostrongylus costaricensis. The sequence continues at coordinate 125,339 of UYYA01004120.1, read as the reverse complement.
TCTCATGAGGATGACTGCAGCAAAATGCTTGTAGAGCAAGGTACGAACTTACATGCCTTAGTCCTTTTCGCTTAGATTCTCGATGCTTTTGAAAACTTCCAAACCCATTCGCTTTATTCTGATTATTTGATCAATACTGGAATCGAAATAGGATGGAAGGTTTGCTAACAGTGATGTCGTTTAATAAACGCAAGAACCTGATCAATGTCGACTTGTCGCAACAAGATTTCCATCCTTCTAAGGTCGGGAAATTGGTACCGAACTAGTCTGGGATCAGCTGGGTCGTCGTTCCAACATACGAAAGAAGCGTTTGAGGAAATTCATGAGAAAGACTGAAAATCTTTGGGCAACATTCGAATCCATGAGCAAAGTCCGAAGAACTTTGTCGATGTTGGCTGCGAGGAAATGAATCATATGTCAGAATTGCTGAGATCCGCTTAACATATGATTTTGTCTCGTGCTAAAAATACTTGCATCGCCATTCCTTGACCATTTATGTTACAGCTGCTAAACGTGGCACCACACATTATGCATTTTCTAGTCAACAATAAAAGAAAGAAAAATCTTCACCGTCGTCATGTAATGAAGGCCACAGAAAAGATAATGAGTGCTAGGAAAGAAAGCAAAAAGGACAGAAGGCGCCTAAAGTCATCACAAAAGTGAATCAAATCGGTCGGATACAATCCATTCAAGAAAAATTATGGAATCTATTGAGCAGCACAAAACAACCATGGTCCATATTCAGATTTACTGAAGAAATGGATATGATAAATTCTACAATGAAAGGACCTGCGTAAGTTTCCGTGGGGTTAGATACCGAAGCCGAACTGTTCTTCATCGAATTAAGATTTCTAATGAAACTTTCCTTTTCACCGTAGATGAAACTAAAATACTTCTACAAAAATTGTCACATAAGATCCTATTCAAAGTATGAAGTGCTGAAGGCTATCTGCATTCATTACTTTTTTCACATATGGTACTATAAAAAATCGTGCATTTTGCTAACAATCTGGCTATAAACTTTATTTGACGTCATGACCTTCATGCCGATTTGGACAAAAATAAGCATATGGTCAAACGATCAATTCTGCTCTTTTGTAACCAATTGAGGGATTTTATGAGGAAGGATAAAAGACACATTAAACTCCCATCAGGACTACATGTTTAACTAATTCTCCTGGGACACATATTCTTTGATAAACTCTTGAAATCGCTATAATTGCAACAAAGGCAAGACGATAATTCGTTGCGAGTATAACATAGTAGAGACGAAAGAGATTCGCTGGAACGATGTTGCAAGAGCGCGTCAGTACTGCTCTCATCCAGCAGGTGAAAGCAGCGTTTGAGAGTTGAGTCAAATTATACAAATACTGCGCTTTGGAAACCACTTAGGAGGCGGAATTTGCAAGCTCAGATGTAGAAAAAAAAACTAATGGATCAAAAATTTCCTCAAGATTTGGTGATAAGTCAACTGTGGGAGGGGATAAAACTTAACTTTACTTACTTGATTCTTAAATGGCCCATCCTCACCGGTTGCGCGGGCCCAGCATAATCTCCATTTTTCGGAGATTTGCTCGTTAAGCCATTATGGTGTTTCCTGGTGTCCCGAGGTCAGCCTGGCCAAAGTATGCCCCAGGTCTTCACCACCACGGGCAGTAGCAGCCCTTGTAGATTAGAGGAAGATTTACCACCAAGCGGTTTTGATACCAGGACGGTGGTAGTTCCTGGTATTGGTTTACTCTTAGTTGGGCTTCATGATGGAAACGCGGGACTCCTTCTTAGCTTGGGAGACCCAGCAAGGGGATGAGTACCCCGCTGTCCATCGCAGTCGAACACCCAGGAACACCGCCCAGCCACGATGAGGCGGTAAACCGTTGAAAGAAAAACTGTTAAACTTAACTTTAGACTCAACATTAAAGTTCAATTTGTTGGACTCCACATTGCGATAGTAAGGCCTTTTTCAATAATCCAGAACCATTTTTCGGAAGCAAAATGGGGAAAAATGAAAATCTTTTCAGAAAATAAGCAAGGATCACTAGGCATTCACTGCTACCAACAATCAGCATCTTGCTGAAGTAAACACGACTCGAAACGAAGCCGAAGACACAGAAACTTTGGCCGAGTAAAATTTTTTGTCAACCTCGTGTTAGATCATAAATGTCGGCTTCTACATCGTCTTTGAGCTGTCGGTTACTTTTACATTCCTACTTTCGTTTCTGATTTCGGTTTCAACAACTCTCCGAATCACCTAGTAGGAAGACCGAGCGAAGGATTCGCCGCTAAAAACACACCTCCCTCTGATCCATATCGTGGTGAAGACCTGGAAACGCTCTTGTAAGGACAAGTGAGAACTCCAGGGAGGACCAAGTTACACGACCAGCAATAGGCCAGTCCCAGTACCCCGTACAGTGGGTGCTCCCGTCTATGACGTCGTGCGGTGAGACGACCGGTGAAAGACCATAAAATCTCGGTTTACGCAGGACGTCGCTGGAACCGGATCTGACGAACACACGCATGACACGCCATGGAGATTGTTTCTTACTCTGCACACATAATGCCAGAACGCTCTCCACGGGCGCAGAGCGCAGAACTTCACGCCCTTCTTGTAGCCACAGATCGCATTAAATTTTTTTGTGAACGCATTACATGAAATAAAAATCAAAAAGACCGACATGCATCATCTAAACAACGGGACCCTTGTGATCCGTGGAGAAAAGGTTCCGTCACAAAATGTCGGTGGCGTGCGCTTTGTCGTCCAACCGTCCATTGTCCATCTCGTCGATTCATACGAGATCCCTTCCCATCGCATAGCCGTCCTCCGTCTTCAACTGTCACATCATAAGAAGATCACTATCATCAACTGCTACTCACCGACCAACGCAGATGATGAGTACGAATTAAATGCGTTCTGCTATCAGTTGAAGGAAGTCACCCACAATGATAAAGAATATCATAAATTCGTTGTTGGAGACTTCAGCGCCAGCATAGGAAAGGCCAACGAGAGCGAATACAGGAACGGAAATTTTGGATTAGGAGAAAGAAATGAGAATGGGAACCGTCTCGCAGGGCTCCTGTCAGCAGCACGTCTCTTCCATGGAAACTGGTTTTTCCAGAAGAAAGAAAGCCGCAGCTGGACATGGGAACCCTCCAACGGCATGATTCATGCGGAGATCGACCATATTCTGGCGAACAGAAGATGGTGCCGACTTGACACATCGGTAGCCTCGTCATTCTTTACTGGTTCCGATCCTACGCCTTCTTCGCGCTAAGATTCGATTCAACCGCAAGCCGGAAAAGAACTCTCTTCATCGACCACGAGGAAACAGTTTAGCCGTATACGACGAGAACATTATAAACGAAGTCCTGTCCAAACGTGACTGGCAGATTAAAGAAGACCCGACTGAAGACTACGAGCTGCTTGTCGAGGGACTGAAAAGCTGTGCCGAATTCGCCTCAGTTTCTCAAGGAGTTGCTCGAAAAGAGAAGGAAACTGAAGCCTGATCCTACTGCAACACAATTAGCATGGGTAGTAATAAATGCCAGTTGCAGAAAAGCTTTGCATAAAGATCAACAACGGTACAAGGAGAAGAAAATACTGGAGGCACCAAAGAAAGGAAGCAATCTGAAAAATCTCGTAGGCACTTGTGTGTTTGTAACGTTCAGCTTTCAGCTCTGTTGAATGAAGATGAGATCACCAAAACTTCCCGTCACGGTATGAACTAATATCGGAAACGTTCTACACCAACCTTTCCGTTCCACAACCCCCATTGCGTGTATTCATAAAATCCTCGTTGAGGAAAAACCGCGCGCAATTCTTCCGCTGGACATTCGACTTGCGATAGAAAGCTAGAATAAAGGCACAGCTCTCGGACCCGATAATCCCTGCCGACTTCCTTGAGCTGGAAGAGAAAATTTACATGTACTTTTCGCAAACCGTATGAGAGCCTACCTTTAAAAAAAAGAAAATCCCAGAGCAGAGGTGGACGCCGCACACGGTTATCCTTCTCAAGAAAGGTGACCGAAGAGGTCTTCGCAACTGCCGTTCGATATTCTCGATGACTGTCCTCTATAAGTTTTTCACGAGGATTATCCTCTCGCTCGTAACAGGAACATTGGATGAGTCGTAACCAGTCCAGCAAGCAGGATTTCGAGAAGGATTTGGCTGCATGGACCACATTTAAACCGTGTCCAGGGTCATCGAAGTTTGTCGGGAATACCACTTGCCTCTAGTCCTAACCTTTGTCGACCATGAAAAAGCGTTTGACTGTATCGAAACGAATGCAATCCTATCAGGGCTCCTCGACCAAGGAGTGAACGCGTCCTACATAGGGACTCTGTCCGACTGTTATCGGAACTACACTGCGAAAACACAGCTTTTCTATCGACTTCTTACCATACCCATAGGAAAAGGGGTTTGAGAGTTCGACACAATATCTCCAAAGCTGTTCACTACCTCACTGTAGTGAACAATGGAGTCACTCGATTGGGATGAGAAAGTCATACGTATTGATGGAATGTTCCTATCAAACCTTCGTTTTGTGATAACATCGTCATCTTTTCAAAAGGTACAGCGAAACAGAGAAAATGTTCAACGAACTAAACGAGGCAGGAAATTAGATCGGACCACTCATCAATCGGGAGATTACCCAGTTTATTAGAAACCCATAGCGCGAAGGCGAACAAATCAAACTGGATGGTTCTCTGAATGCAGAGCCCAACTCGAAGTAGGTGATCAAAGGACAGGAAAAATAACAGGAAGGAGCAATTAGATAAAAAAAGGTGAACAACTTAGGCCGCATTTGGGCCTCTAAAAGAAGCAACCGACCAACTGAAGGACTCGAATATCCGCGCTCATCTGTTCGATTCAGCTGTCCTCCCAGTGTTCTGTTATGCTCAAGTGACGTGGGCTAATACTTTAACCACGTAAAGAGTATTTTTCAGCCATACATAAAGCGCTTGAACGATGTCTTTTAAAATTTAATCGGAGCTCACAACGTCTAGCTCGCTTACACAGCTCAGATACTCGAAATTTGTCCCATCTTCGGCATCTAGAAAAACAACCATCGATAGCGGATTATAGAAGGGGCGATCCCAAGAAGAACAGATGACAGATGGACGATAAGAAATCGAAAGTGGAATCCTGTTTAGTTTTCTTTTACCAATAAAATGGCTCGTAGAATTTCGGAAAGGAGGAACGTTTGCGGGGATATCTGTTTTCCTAATGTGAAATGGATAAATGTAGAGGCAGCTGTCAAATAGATTAAAGTAGAAGACTCGTACACGTTTTCTCAGTACTCTTTTGGATGCACCAAATGATCCACAGCATCTCGTCGGAAAGCGGTTGTTTTGATCTTGTTGATGCCCACGTGTGCATTTCGGCCGCACTGCCAGATGCTAAAACCCTTCTACTCTCACACCGGGGACCTATAACTCCATTAGAAGAAATTTTACGACTAAAAGGTAGGTATTCAATGGCTGTTAGACGGTACGCGACACTGATATTTGAGAAAACACAATCATGGGTTAGGTCAAAGATTCATAAGTCATGTGTGAACAGTGGTTAAGTAACAGAACGAGACGAGCTTTCGAATTACTCGTTTTACATTCTCGTGTTTCATGCGTTTTATGTGTTTTTCTACATGCGAGAGCGGTTTCATACTCTATTTATCTCAAACTGCGGAAATTCCAATGTTCGACTGCAGTAAACCCTTAAACAACGCGTCGCAATATTTGCAAGCTACATACATACATAGGCGGGCGTAGTAGATGGTAGTGGGTTCGTTAGGAAACTACTTTATGCCACGGAAAACCGAAATACACCTGAATCAACAAATACGACTTGCCTTGATAAGCGCCCTAAACGGTGCCGACTTCAGCGGACCCAACGAATCACTCAGAGAGTCGCGGAAATGCTATCAGAGAGTATTGCTGCCTCACTCACAAAGCCTGCACCACCTGCAATACCAGTGTTCCGACATTTACGGGTACTCTAATGCAGATGTGAGCCGAGAACATGACTACGAATGCAAGGTGAGTTCGTTACCAAGAAAAACAAAAGATTTCGCAGGTCGTTTCGATAAATGAGATTGATGCCATGACATATTCATCTGAAATTGCACTTGTTAGATACAAAATGTAAACTCATAAGCAATACAACGATAGATATCTGATGACATATACGTTAGACATCAAGCACAAACTATGCGGACTATGCGTCTTCTTCTCTGTTCTAAAGTTGTTTGTTGCCCACAAGGAAGGATGTTATCTCACCTTTATTCACAAGAACGAGCGTTTCGGTATACTCAACCACACTCAGGAGATACAGACGTCCAGTTGATTGCAATCTAGGCAGTTAAGCACATGCAAGCCGGCAATAGCAAAACTGTGAACTCAAATATCAATCACAATGAGAACGAAATAGATTTTCTGCGCAATTCCACGCTTTCGACAAGTTCTCCAGCGAATACCCTAGGTGGAGATAAATCGCACTGAGGTCTCATAGTTGGGTAATGCGTCTCTCCAATGTCAAAATATCATTCTGAGATATTCCGTGAGATCATGACTAATAACGAGGCATTACCCCTGCGGTACATTTTGGGTTTCCTGAGATTTATCCAGAATGCTTCGAGAGTTTTGCTTCCAGTCTTCGATTGCTCTGCGAAAATAGTAACTTTCTCTTCAAAATCTTTTTCATTACGTCTTTGTGTCCTATACACGTCTAGTGCAGGGTTTGGCTCAACTTTAAGTCCGCGACTAGGCGTTTCTTGTACGGTCGCAATGTGGTCTATCACTTTCTATGTGAAAATAAATTTAAAATTTTATAAAAATCCCAACGCAAGCGCTTCAGTTGCAACCAGAAATGGTGCACGAGTGAAGGGAGCACCGTTGTATTTTGCTGAAAATGATAACAAATTCCCTTGGTTTGAAGTTCGAAATATCGAGATACTAACTCCTCTCTGAAACGAAGCGAAGAGAAAATTCGTTTCAAGATTTCCAGGATGGCCAAGCGAGCTGGTAGAATTTCGAATGAAGTGATCTGATAGGAAGCGGATGAGACTAATCTATCTAGTGTCTCTAATCTAATTGGCTCACGTTGGTTTTCCCCCTTTTCGTCTGTTGTTGAACAGTCGTATAGAAATTGGTAATGTAACCAGCGGTCTTAAGAAGGGTGTTAAGATCAGTGTTTGAAGTAACCCTCTTGGTAATTCCCATGACCGACTTTCTGTTAACCTCGGCATTAATTGATAATTCAATGTTTTTCATCAATAAGCAGACACGAGGTTGTTAATATAGAATTTAACTAACCCATAAGTTAGTCCCATAAGACCATAAGTTAAGATAAGTTAGTCCATAAGCAAGACCCATAAGTTAACACGCGCTGATGATCTGGCGTCTACCGACCCCTCCACTTTTAAAGTGAGACCCATCATCAGTTGTGTAGACGGGCCTACAGATAGAATTGCTTGGTTTATAAACCTAATTCTCAACCAGTTGCTTAGGCACATACCAGCCCATCTCACGAACACCCAAATGTTCCTAGACCGTCTGCGTAACGCACGTCCCAAAAGCGCGTACGTTATGGAATCGTTCGACGTTACCGCTCTTTACACTAACGTGTCGAACGACTCCGCAATGCAAGCCATCCGTGAGCTTCTTGAGAAACACGAAGGAGCGATTAACATGTATGGCTTTTCGATTCAGCAGCTTATGGTCCTCCTGAAGGTCTGTTTAAACTGCTCGATCTTCAGATGGTCCGGGAAATATTACGCACAAATTAGAGGGTTGGCAATGGGACAGCGACTGGCACCAACCCTTGCCGTTGCCTTTATGTCTAAAGTGGAAGCACCAGTAATCGATCTCACGCCATTACTCTACTGTAGGTACATAGATGATTGTTTTGTCATCTGNACCACAAAATGGTATCGAAAGCCGAGCAGTAAGAATATAGTGGTTCACTACCGCTCCTCTCACCCCTCACACACTAAAAGAGCGCTTATAAGAAATATGTTTCGAACCGCCGCTAGCGTGTGCACAGGTAGAGAGCAGAGGGAAGAATCCTCGAAACTGGCGCGACAAATAGCCATCTCAAATGGTTACGAAACTGTAGCTTCTCAGGATAGGCATCGAGGAAATCCCACGCCCCAAAGCGATAATTCTAGTGAAAACAAGGCTCCGTTTCTGTTGCCCTTTATTTCAAACGAAATAAGTGCAGCTATAAAACGCTGCTTAATAAGGGCCGGTCTAGAGAATTTCGTAAGAGTGATAGAAATACCACCGGACACTCTAAGACGCCAGCTAGTTCGCAACCGCCTGTACGACCGTCTATGTACAACAAAAAACTGCATAATTTGCCCAAATGGTAGAGACGGTGATTGCATGAGTTCGGGTACAGTCTATCTGATCTCTTGTAAAGCGTGCGGGCACGAATATGTTGGCGAAACGGGTAGACCGCTGTGCGTCCGCATAAAAGAACACCTAGTCGGTAAATGTAAACTAAAACACAATACTCCACTAGGCGCGCATAGGATGCAAGAACACAACGGAGAAGATTTTGAGGTACGAGTCACTATCCTTACGCAGGAATCGAAAACATCAGCGCGAAAAACTCTTGAAGCGTTTTGGATCAATGCCAAAAATTCAAAAATGAACCGCAAGGAGGAGTGTCTTGTCATCACGCGTGACCTAGCGCCATACCTCAGGCTGATCCAATGATCTGACATGGACCCAGTTATCGACCATGTATTACTCTGTGCGGCGGCTATCCACCAACTAACTTAAATACTTACAACAAATAAACGGTAGGTGTTTGAATGAAGCTGTTTCTTATGCGAATGCAAATCGATTTGTCAAGTTTTATCTGCTAGGGTTGTGAAAGTGTTTGGCTGAGTAGATCACATCTCAATTTGACCTTTCCAGGCTCTGAAGAAGGCGAAACCGCCGAAACGTCAGCAATTGTGTTCTAATAAATTCTATATTAACAACCTCGTGTCTGCTTATTGATGAAAAACATTGAATTAACCCTCTTGGTGTTATAGGTACATACAAAGAATCCCTCTCCATGGCATCTCGTTAGCGCGCTCGGCTTGTTCGTTTCAAATGACATTCTGTGCAACCCGAGATTTGATGGCCTCTCACTGGTATTCTCACTTCCAGACGTCGCGGACGGGATGGCCCAGTGTGCGGGTTACTGAAACGGGTTAATTGCTAGGTGCTAGTACGGACAAGTGTACAGAACCGGTAAGACAGAATAGAACACCGATCGAATAATGGAAACTTTTCCTCGATAGTATTTTCTTCTAGAGGGCGAGTGTTAATCCATTGCTCCCATTCAATGTGTAAAAGAAAATGCTGCTAATTCTGTTTTATACTTCAGCCTCTATAAAAAATAGATCTGCTTAATCGCATAAGGTCTCCTATTGGTGACTATATTATTCCCTTTCCATATAACATCCACATTTTCAGAATTTGAACAGAAGTCCACCTCACACTTTACACATAAATAATATGCTGACGAAAATACGCGAAAAGGCCGAAGATGTACCCAGAAACAAAGCAACTTTTTCACCTTTTTCGTAGGAGTGCCCTTCAATGCGCTCTTCGGTCAAGACAGCCCTGAATTCGTGAGTATTTACAGTCGAGGAAATATCTGTTCCGTCACTTCCATTTCTCCCATTACCAATTGAGCAACTAAATTCATGATCGTCTACGAAAGGCTAAATTGAACATTCGCTTTTCATGTTATTCAAACACGATCAGCTTTATTTTTCACCAACAGGAAAGAACATGAACCTTCTGCCGCATCAATCATTCAAACTCTCCACTCTCTTATCACTGAGATCTTTGAGCCCTTCTGAACGGTCATTCGCAGATTTTACTAGCTTCTCCTTTTTTAGCATGCGAGCTTGAACACGTTCGCTAAGTAATGGCTCGCTATTGACATAAATTAAGCATTTGGACACTTTTTATTTACAGTAACTCCCACGACCAACTTTCTATTAACCTCCGCATTGATCAAGTAATTCTTCATATTTTTGTTGAGCAAACGCGAGGTGTTATTGTTCTTTGTTCACTGTCATAATGTGATTTCTATGCATTATGCATTATTTCAATGTGATTTCATTGTACTTCCATGTGATTTCTGTGCGATTGGTCTCTACGTGACATACTTGGTGAAAACCACATAGGAAGCGGCTCTGAGGAAGGCGAAATCCGCCGAAACGTCAGCTTATTCGTGAATAAAGAATAATAACACCTCGCGTTTGCTCAACAAAAATACGAAGAATTACTTTTTATTTGCTTCGTATTCTTTTTATGGCAGAGAAAATTAAGCATTTGGTGTTTTGAAAGCCGCAAGAATTTTTCCTATGAAAGAGTCCAGTGAAGAGACTCAATGGCGCTCAACGCAGACGTTCCAGAATGAAATTTTCAAAGAGATTTGTGTTTCTATTTACATAGCTGGATAATTTCTTCTTCAAGCTGAAGTGGATTTCCGTCATATTGCAGCCTTTGTAGCTCTAGCTACTCTCCTCCTGGTGAGCAAACTGCTCTCGTTTTATGCGTACTCCACCCTAAATATCACTCTCTGCTAGAGCTTGTGTTCTAACCATGTGTTTTCGTGGGATAGCTATCAATTTTCTCGTGTTAATACATCATTTTTTTTAAATTTTATGTTTCCAAGAAGAACACGATCCCGATCATCACAAGTCCGAAGCCGCAGCATTGTTTTCGAGTACCAGTTCAAACCGAAGCGTCTCTAGGCGAATATGCCTAGATTGAATGAAGTGGGAAAATACAGAACTCGATGAGAAAGGTTACGTTAACAGTCTGAATGCAGCACTACTTTATTTGGAACACTTTATTTCAACTGAAGTGCTCAGCAAGCAGAAAATAGTGTTAGTAGAGACGAGTACGATAGTTGATCTAGGCTGTCTGACGATAGCTCTCATTGCGCCGTTTGCCAATGCACGGGATCTGAAGTAATTATTGCAATCAGACAGCAAACAATCTTGCAAACAATATAAATTTTTGAGAAACAAACCTCTCCATCTCTCCATGACACGAAGGGAAATGCTTTGATGCGACTGTGCAAACGACTGGGAGAGCCACCGACTAGTAGGCGGGTTGTAGACGTCGTGTAGACATCTGAAAGTTTACGGGGCTTCGAAGTCTTAAATTAAAATAACTAGGTTTCCATACTAGCAAAAATCAGAGGTACTGTTCCATACTAAATCAAAAGTTTACGTCAATAGTGGTGTTCTGTTACACTTTAACAGATGCTAGACCCACATTTGCGGTGGTGCAGACGTTATTGCGAGGGATGCGGAGAATGGTGAAAATCAAACTCGCAGCTCTTTAAATACCCAGCACTTGATAACGTTTTCTTGTTTTCCTCACTATCTGCTTACGTGCAACAATTTGCTTACCAAAGCTTATCATGAGCGACTAGTGGTATTCGGCGACTAAAGTGGTTGATTTCATGTGAACGATGGATAAGGGTTTTTTGAGCTTAAGCTTAAACATTACTTGTTCTCTAGACGAACAGAAAAAGGGGTCGGCAAAGCAAAAAGAATATTCTTTCATAGGAACGTGCAGGACTTCGTTCAATAATCCGACCTACGTAATTTGAATAACAAGCGTCCTCAGCATTCCTGTCAACCAAGCAACAACGTTGGCTCCTCGATTTGCTTCTGTTGAATGTGATGCTTAATCCACAATCCAACGTTGTTGCTTGGAGATGACGCACGGCGGATTATTGAATGAAGTCATACACGTTCCCATGAGAGAACACTGTCTTTGCTCTGCCGACCTCCTAACCAGTTCGTCTAGGTAATGTTATTATTAGCTGAAAAATTCCCTATTCATCGTTCACATGAAATCAACCACTTTAATCGTCGAATACCACTGGTCGCTCATGATAAGCTTTGATAAGCAAATTGTATCACGTAAGCAGATAGTAAAGAAAACAAGAAATCGTTATCAAATGGTGGGTATTTAAAGAGCTGCGAGTTAGATTTCTCACCATTCTTCGCACTCCTCGCATTAACATCTGCACCGCAGCAAAGGTGGGTCCAGCATCGGCTGAAGTGTAACAGAACACCACTATTCCCGTGAATTTTTATGTTGGTGTGGAACAGCGGCTGTGATTTTTATTAGTATGAAAGCTTGGTTATTGTAATTTAAGACTTTGAAGCTCTACAAATTTTCAGATGGCTAGCCGACGTCTACAGCCCGCCCACTAATTGATGGCTTTCCCAGCCGTTTGTTCGGTCGCATCAAAGCACTTCCCTTCGAGTCTCGAAGAGATAGAGAGGTCTGTTTTTCAGAAATTTATAATTCTAATAAGATTGTTTGCTGACTGAGTGCAATAATTACTTCAGATCACGTGCATTGGCAAGCGACTGAATGAGAGCTATCGTCTGACAGCCTAGATCAACTATCGTACTCGTCTCTACTAACACTATTTTTTTCTTGCTAAGCGCTTTAGTTGAAATAAAGTGTTCGATATGAAGTAGTGCTGCATTCAGACTGTTGAAGTAACTTTTCAAATCGAGTAGTTCCGCCATTTCATGCTTCGCTCAAATTAGGCATGTGTATATTCGCCTAGAGACGCTTCGGTTTGAACTGGAACAATACCATAATTTCGGATACGTGGTGATCGAGAAAGTCCTTTTACTGGTCTCATAAAATTTGAAAAGAACGATGTATTGACACAGAATCGATCGAAAGCACAAGGTTAGAATATGAGCTTTCATCACTAGAGCACTGTGACGGGTTAGCGTCGGGTAAGGCAAATCAACTATTGCACTCGAAGGTTGTAGTACTAAATGAGTAAAAGGGTAAAGGGTAAAGCTCTCGGCGTTGATCAATCCTGAGGGATGCGCCATGCATTCGACTTCATTAAGCATCATTTGGAGGTGAATGAATGCACATCTGGCCTTTACAATAACTCGCGGTGGCCTACCGATGTATTGAACCAGTGTTGCAATCCTCGTAGACAAGTCTCATACCAATTTGCCGATCGTGGAAGGATGGAAGGTTTGGTGCGCCATAAGTGCGGGTTTCGATTCCAAATGTGTGTTCAACAGGGCGCCTCAGACCAATCCGCCACTAGCGCCGAAGTTAATGAGTAACGCTGTAGCAAATATTAGGGTAACAAAACAGATGCAATGAGTATTCTTACAATTTTATTTCGTAAATATCGATGAAGCCGAAGGTCTTTGGCAGCACAACTAAGAGGAAATACTAGATCAAGGAATGCATCAAAAGAACCAAAATTGGTGAAAAAACGGTGTAATAGCAAGGTGACGAGGAGCAAAAATTGATGATGAAAGTGCGAGGCAGTGAAGGCTCAGGCTAGATGCAGGTCAAACAGCATTGCATGACCTTTGGCAAAAGGTAGACTCAGCACTAATACTGAGAGAAAACGGACTTAGGCTTTCACGGAAAGCCGCCGTAAATGCATCTATTGTATCGATCGTACTTAGCTCGATCCAAAATACCTATAATTTACATGCTTAATTACTGTGCAAAAGTATAGCTTACATAGAAATCCTGATAAAATAACGTAGTTGAGGTAGTTGAACTTCTTATCGTGTCGATAAATCTACCGGTCAGGGACATCTTCAACTGGACCTGGCGTGGATACTCGATGCGGTTGCTTCCCAGTTCTCCTTCCACATCGGGCATGAATATATTGCTATTCTGAAGAGTCAGTTTAGTAGACAAAAAAAGGGTTTATGTGATACAGAAAGGTTGGAACCATTTTGAAAGTTCTAAGCAACCACTGACGGCACCTACTTGAATTTAAAGTGTGGTCAATCTCATCAAGTAATGATGCAGCGAGGTTCGTACTGCACGCATAGTGGAGCATATTCTGGAGAAACAAAGGCTTCAGTTACAAGGTTTTTTAAAAGAATATGTGCTGAATGATATTCTACACTTAACTAAGCGAAGGCTTACCTATTACTGCTTCCACGGCACGTACAACACAACAATGTACGTTCGTGACATTCTTCACGACAAAGCGGAACCGAAAACAGTAATACAGCCAAGAATTTGTTACGATAAGTCCACCAGCATCTAAAAGACTGTTGTTTTAATCGGAAAAACAAAAACACTGGCACGAGGAAGATTCATAAGATCATGCTGGAGACAGTGTGGCGAAAGGCGTCGACTTGACTAAATTCGCCTTAGAATACACCTGCTGAGCATTGCAGCCACAGTTCCTGTTTTCGCATGGCACACAATGGATGAAACGCTGTCATGGCGTATTAGACCAGGTATGAAATTCCACCTTAAAGAGGGTACAAAACCAAAATATCTGTTATTTTATTCTATCCTTAATGCTGTGGCAGTTTGGTGTAGAAGCAGCGCAGATTCTAGAAAGAGGAAATGGCATTATATGGAACGGAAAACAGTTTTGTAAATGAGATCTTTACGTTAAATTCACGTATTTTAGCGCTGACCAGTTATGAAAAGCTGCGATACTTCGTGCAAGTTTCATTCATCTAAAAACACTTAAATGTAGTCGTTATAACCGATGCTGAAGGATATTCTTGGTCTCTTCGTTTATTTAAGTGCTGGATTATTGCTATACTTCAACCGGTATTACCGGGGAACGTCACCAACAGGAGGCTAGTGAATTCAATAAATGCCAGTTTATTTTGATTTGGGATTCCGTTTTTTAATTTTAGCTGCTTTTTCTCCTTTTGCCGAAGAATGAAATTTTGTGCAAGGAAGCGATGGTCTGAGCCCGTGTAGAATTTTGGAACAACAGCGGAATCCAGTGTTGAGAGTTTAAGACTTTCGACTTACCATGAATTTTTTTAATCGTTTTGATAAACTTGGGGAAGAAGATTTTACTGTAGAGTCCATTTTCCAAATATGTTAAAGCACATTGAAAGTTCTACATGTGCAGGCAATTCCTAACCGACGAATTGTTTCTACAGTGTCAGAAAATCCTATTCATTAACTTTCAAAGCATTGTGGAGTCTTCTACGGAGAGCTTCATTCAGCTTCTCAATTTCAAAAAATACGGGTGATCGCAAAGAACTGAGATAGGACGATGAAGATAAGGAATAAATGAAAGGTCCATTAATTATTCCAAACATTAGCCGCAGTTAGCGAACGATCATGTGTGTCACGTCTACTTGTATACTTCTTACCAATTGTTGCGAAGGTAAAAAAAACAATGATTAACCGAGCATACATGAAATTTACCATATTTTTTTTAGAGCAGTGTAACAAGGAATGTTCTTACAAAACACCATTAGGGCATTGTGTACAGAAGGAGGAACGCGGATAAAAGAACCATGGCAAACTGAAAAACAAGGTTTCGACAAAATGCTTTCCAAGTTGTTACAAAAAAGGGTAAAGCTCTCGGCGTTGACCAATCCTTGTGAAGTGCTCCGTGCATTCGACACATTAAGCGTCGTTTGGAGGTGATTTAATGCATATCTGGCCACTACAATGGCTTGCGGTGTTTTACCGATGTATTGAACCAGTGCTGCCCTTTTTCCAGAGAAGTCTGGTGCCAATAATCCTACACCAGAGAGATGGAAGGCTTGGTGGGCTATGGACACCGAGATCGATTTCGCGTGTATGTAGCAGAGCGACCCCGACCATTGCGCCACACCCGCCTTAAGCGGGCATAGGGCACAAAAAAGCCGTGAAGGTTTTGAGGTTATTTGCCATCTTAATATGAACATCTAAGTCTGCAAGAACAAAGCTCTAAAAGCAAGCGTCAAACGATTAGTTGCACTTCCTAAAAAATGGATTATAGAGAGAACGGCTGTTTTATAAAACTCACAAACATGTGCTACTTATCTCTGGGCGCTTCAGCGGCTACAGGTAACGGAGAGGGGGTCAATCATGGACCAAAAGCGACCTTATGCTTTCTTCATACGAAGGTGGATCCAGGGTTGGACTTCCTGTTGCTGTTGCTCCGATTTAAACATGCCTTCTGCGTTTACAACGATGTATTCATGCATTTGTGGGTGGGTGTGTTGACGTTTATGCGGATTAGATTCTACGAGTTAGTTCAGTCGAAAGGCTGTAATGCATTGACTGGGTAGTACAAAGAAGGCAGTTAGGAGTCGCATCTAACAACGCGACTATTTTAGGAGTGACTGGAAAGCTATCCGTGAATATATCTAGCTCACAAACCAGAACTCGCTAAACTCCTTTTGGCTTTGAATCGCTGAATACACTAAAAATCTTGCTCTGCTGAGCCAGAAAGAGTATTCTCAATACCATTCTCAGCTGCGAGGATCCTGTGAGCCCAACGTTACGGTCTGCGGCTTCGATGTACGTTCACTTTTTTCTGACTATTGAGGACATGGTGATGCAAGCTAGAAAGATAAGGGCACGACATCATCGGACTAGTTGAAACGAAAAGGTGCCGCGCATTCGGCGCCTTCTGTGATTCTGGAGAGGAGCTGTTCTTCGGAACATGCATCAATTGAACAGTCAGCGGCCCTGGACTTTCCGTTAACACTAGTTTGGCCCTGGATGCCAATTAATTCGAACAATTACTACCGGAGTTTACAATCTTTGTTGTCTATGACCCGCCATCAAACTCTTACGGCGACAAATTTGAAACGTTTTGTATAGGCTCGGAGAAGTTTTGTAGAGAAGACCGCACACTCTTTGGAGTTATTGTTGAGAATTCCAACACTAACATTTAATCCAAAAGACGTCTGAACAGCATTAAGCTGCGATCCAATGAACCGAATAGAATGAGCTGCGTGGACAACAGGATTTTCGCAGAGAAAGCCAACGGATGTCTGAGTTTTTCAATTCGAACCGGAACCGTCCTTTGTACCTCTCAATTCAGAAGACTCGAGCTCTACACTGAATGTGAGAGTGTCCTAACTGAGAGCATCAAATTGTTATAGACCACATCTTCGTTAATCGAGGGTTTTAAGTTAACGTTATCGCGATCGCCTCAAAATTTTGCACAGGATGGGGCCGTTCCTTTTTCTTTGCGAAAGACTCTATTTCCCACGAAAAGCAAAAAAGAGGGAAACTTCAAGAAACGGAATTTCTTGACTGCCATAAATTGGAACTTATTCAGATGAGATTTAGGCATCTGTCTGTCCATTCCCGTACATGCTAAACGATCGATCAGTAATCGACCAGCACTTTTTTCTCTTGTAGCGATTTTTCTAGTCGCTTCACAAATAAAAATACAGTGGTCCGTATACAAATGATACGGCCAACCGTGCTAGGAAACCGCAAGCTCAACTTTAAGGTCGGTCGAAATCGCCACGATTAAATAAATTTTCCAAACTGACACTGGACTGTGCCTTCGCTGAAACTTTTTTGGCCCTATACATTGCAAATGTTTCTAGCGGTTTGAGCTACACTAAGAAGTGGAATTCTTTAAAGTAACTTCTCCCTTTTAACGTATTAACCAATTTGTAATGCGCGGGATTCGCTTCAGTTCCTCAAGCCAGAGGACCACTTTCCGAGAAAGATGGAAAATTAGAAGTGATCTTGCTGCCACACGTTTGGCTAAGCCAGTAATAAATTTCAGTTTTTTCCGAAGAGGATTTCAGGAAGATCTACAACAGAGCAGCTAGAAAGAAACCCTTGCAAGCAGCAGAAAAGAACCAGTCCTAAAAAATGCCGTCGGTACTTATGCGAGTACAATGTACCACTGTGAAGCTATGATCATCGTACGTGAAATCACTATAATTTCCAACCGTAATATGGGAATGGTGACTGAAGTGTTAAACGCCAACCTTTTGTTTCAAAATTTTTGCAGCGAACCCTAAAATTCCCGCAAGAGTAAAATCGCCCTTAAGTTTTTCCTCTTAGGTAACAGCTGCGATAGAAATCCTGAAAAATAACCACAGCTCGAGCACCCGATAATGTCACCTCCAAGCTTTCTGGAGCTGCAGCCACAAATAACATGTACTTCTCGCAATCCATATAACATCCTACATTTAAAACGAGAAAATACCAGACTAGTGAAAAACGTCGCACCTGGTTATCCTACCTAAGAGAGTTGACCGAAGAACTCATCGTAACTTTAGACCACTGCTCTTGTTTCAGTGTACTCTAAAAGCTTCTCACGAAGATTGTTTTGGCACGCATATCGAAGACATTGGATAAGGCTCAATTAGTTGAACAAGCAGAATTTCCGCAAAAGTTTGCTGCAGTGACCTTATTTAAACCGCGCCCAGAGTCATATAATTTGTCGGTGATACTTGCTGCCTATAGTCGTGAGTTTTGTCGACTATGAGAAAGTGTTTGACAATGTCGAGGCAAATGCTATCACCGCTCCTAGACCGAGGATTGGACCTGCCCTTTATAAGAGCTCTGCATGCCTGTTATTGGAACTGCATTGCGAAAATACAGGTCTTCCATCGATCTCTTACCTATACCTATAGGAAAAAGGCTTCGAAAGGGTGACACCATAACGGAGTTACTCGATTTGGAATAAGAAAGGTATACGTGTTGATGGAGTTCCTATTAAATCTTCGTTTCGCCAGCGACATAGTCAACATTTCAAAAAGTACCAACGAAACGGTGATAATGAACAGTGATCCCAACGGAGCGAGAAGAAGGATCGGACAAGGCATAAATCGGAGAAAATCCCAGTTTATGCGAAGGTGAGCGGATCAAACTGGATAGTTCTCTGATTACGGAGACGAGTTCGTGCGTCTAGCCTAGACGTTCAGTGAACCTGCAGAAAAGCATGAACTAGGAATTAGACAACAGGAAAAGGGCGGCATGAGCCTTATTCCGGCCACCCAAAGGAGCCACCGACTAACTAACGAACCGAAAAATCCTTGCTGTCTTCTGCAATATAGCACTCTTCCTGGCGCTCTCTTATGCAGAGACGTAGGCGGAAACGTGAACCACTTCAAGAGCTCTGTGCTCAAATCGTCGAGCCAGAATGTGTGGCTCATATCTTCCAAACCTCTCCCAACTTTAAAGTCTAAGAAAATACATTTCGACAGCAAAGTAGAAATGGTCCAATTACATAAAAGGAAAAACAAATGACAGAAGGCGAAAAGAATAGTGGCTTTGACATCGAGGGAATGCTAGCGTCCTTATCGAAGACTACCCGAACCCGATGAATGGACGTGTTCGTGGACAGCGTCAACCGTTCACTTCCGTAAGTGGAAACGATTTAATAACTACAGAATGTTTTTCGAGAACGCTACCATGTTCGAATCAAACCACCACCATGGACAACGATTGCGAGGCAAAGAAACGAATAGAAATTCTGTTGGAGCCGGTGCAACTCGTTAAGACGTTCAGGCATGTATCCAAGTGAGTATAAGAGGAGATCTGACAATTTTACTTTCAAACGAAGGAACTCAGCGGTATTTGATTAGGAGATTTTCGAATACTTCAAATTCTTCTTATTCTCATGTTTTGTCGTATTCAAAAATATAAAATACATAAAAGGCCTTTTTTATTGTTTGTTCAACAACTCAGGACTTCTACGTCAAGTTACGGATACTAAAAACACATCGAATTGCAAATTACCCAATTAAAGTGTATGTCAGTTGTATACTAAATCGATGCTGTTCTCACTAAGAACGAAAGTGTAATGACCCGAAAGCCAATATCGTCACTTTCATCAATCTTTGCTCTAAATGCTTTAACACTGCTCTGTGACAGTGGAATGTTTTTAGCTGTCACAGCCAGAGCCGTGTAGTTTTTTCTTACAAGGTGATAAGATCTTTCACATCTAGCAAGGCAGCGGTATAATAGAAATTATGTTAAGGTCTGGACGATTTTCGAAGAGAGGCCTTCATCAATTATTGACTATCGGTTTCGCATTTTATAGGTAGACTGCAGCCGCAATAAATGATAGACCAACGTAGCCTTTAGACCCCAAAATCAGTCTGAGGAAAGAAGCAAGCTGAAAGGATTCGTTACACCTGATATCCTTAATATCGCAGTAGGCAGCGGCAATGATAACGTTCATTACGCGGGTGACTCAACCTACGCAGGCCCAACAAGCTTCTCCCTCTAAAGTCGGAAAATTAGTACCAGGCTGCTACTCTGGGAAAGGGTGACTTAATCTAATCTACGTGGGAAGACATAAGAAAGTCTATCTAAAAGTTTCAAGAAAATCGATTGGACCAGCGACATTAATGACTACTATAAAAAAGCCTCAAGCAGCAAGCGAGCCTTCACACGAAAGAAGTTCACAGACGTTCGTGAGTGGTGGATGCCAGTGAACGAATTGAATTCAAGAGGTGTTGGGATCTCCACATTGTAATTAATATGATGTCGGCCGTATAATAAAAAAAATATTTGCATGATGTTCAATTCTGCGGGTTCAGGAAAGTCGATGGTATGCAGGCGTATATATTTCTTCTGTAGTAGTTGCTGTGTTCGGCTTCATTTCCACGTTGCTACTGAAGTTTGTTTGCTGAGCGCCGTGAATCTATTGTGATAATACGAAGTGAGCCACGTTGTGCGCTTTCACAGTCTGATATAATCTTAGTCAATTTTAAAATAGTAAAGTACGGAAATGGTGCACTAGACGACCTTAGAATTCTACACGACGGTTACAAATGGAATAGAAATTAGCTATCTAGAGCAGAACTATGGCAAGGAATTGGAGTCAGCAAAAAGCAAGTGAAGCAAAATTTGTGCAATACATAGATCATATTATTATTGCTTGGTAAATGCCGTTCAAGCTATTGGCTTAAATAGAGCTTAAATGATTTGTACCCCAATTAGGCCGCAGGAAACGAGTTCCGATGGTTCTGCAGACCGCAGGTGTATGCGGTCCGGAGTTTTGCAAATATCTCAGCATTTCATACGAGTTATATTTCTTATCCGAATAATTCTTTATATTCTTGTTGAGCAAACGCGAGGTGTTATTTCTATTCATTCAAGAAGAAGCTGACGTTTCGGCGGATTTCGCTTTCTTAAGAGCCTGGAAAGGTCATGTTGACAGCAGTCTGTTCGGCCAAATACCTCCATAAGCAAACGAGAAAACGCTAAACCAAGATTTCATTCACATTGAACCCAGAATATTTTCTTTGCACACTCACCGATTTCTATGAGTCTTCCACTGAGTATGTCACGTGAAGACCAACCACACAGAATTCACATAGATGCGTAATGTACCCATCCTAACAGAATAACAGGCTTATATACTGTCCAATATCACTCGTGTTAATGAGGCATTCTTCTCTGCGGTTCATTTTCGGATTTCTGGAATTAATCCAGAGTGTCTCGAGAGTTTTTCGCGCTTGTGTTCTCGATTCGCGTGCGACGATTGTGACACATACTTCAAAGTCGTCCCCATTATGTCTCTGGGTCCTATGCGTGTCTAGTGCGATATTTGGTTGACGTTTGCCGACTAGTGTTCTTTTATGCGGACACAGTGTGGTGTACCCGTTTCACCAATGTATTCGTCCCCACACGCCTTACAAAAGATCAGATAAACTGTACCCGAACTCATGCAATCACCGTCTCTACCATTAGGGCAAGTTATGCAATTTTGCGTTCCACATAGACGGTCATATAGGCGATTACGAACAAGGTGGCACCTAAGAGTACTCGGTGGCATTTCAACTACGTGTACCGATTTTTCTAGACTCGCCCTTCTTAAGCAGCGTTTTATAGCTGCACTTACATCATTTGTAATAAAAGGTAGGATAAAAGAGACCCTTTTATCGCTAGAGTTTTCGTTCTGGGCTCCTACACCTATCCCGAGCTACAGTTTCGTAGCGGTTAGAAATGGATATTTGCCGTGCTAAGTTCCGGGGCTCCTCTCTCTGCTCTCTTCCCATGCACGCTTTTGTTGCTGTTCGAAACGTGCTTCTTACAAACACCTTTTCGTGTCAAAGAGGTAGGAGGAGAGGTAATGAACCAAGATGGTTTTACTACTTGGCTTTCGGTATCACTTCGTAATGTAGCCATTTCTGACGGGTTAATTTGGACGTTCATGAATGGATGCCAGTTTTCTTTCGATTTCTCTAAGATGAACTTGATATACTCCGACTGTCCATTCAACAACTCGGAACATATGTCCATTTCCTCTTGTATTGAACAAATGACAAAACAGTCGTCTATATATCTACAGTAGAGTAATGGGCGGAGATCGGTTACTGGTGCTTCCACTTTAAACATAAGTGCTATGGCCAGGCTCGGTGCCATTCGTTGTCCCATTGCCAGCCCTCTTATTTGTGCGTTATACCTCCCGGGCCATCTGAGTATTGAGCAGCTCAAACATTCTTTTAAGAGTTCCATCAACTGCTGAACTTTAGAGCCATACAAGTTTATTTTTCCTTGGTGTTGTATAAGGAGTTCGAGTATGGCTTATGGCATGTATGGCATAGCGGATTCATTCGAGACGTGTGTATAGAGGGCGGTGGCGTCGAAGGACTCCATCAGGTACGCGCTTCTGGGCTGCACAGTACGTAGACGATCCAGGAACGTCTGGGTGTTCGTTAGATGGGCTGGAATGTAGTTTAATAACTAGGTGAGTATTAGGGTTATAAACCACGCTACTCTATGTACTGGCCAGCCTACAAAGCTGTTGATAGGTCTAACCTTAAATAATGATGGATCGGTAGGCACAAGATCATCGCTGGATATGGGTTTTGATAAGTAGATATACCACGGAACTTAATAGTAACAGTAAATGTTCAACAGTAAATGGCTCTACTTTCTCAATTAAATTCAGCAGGCTTTGCGTCAATAAAACCCTAGCAAGGTTGTGAACAACTCGAATGATGATTTTAAGTGAGTTTGTACAAAGATGCTCAAAGAGCCGAGCAGAATGGTGTCTTACTAAACATGATTCTGCTCAACAGTAAATGGTTCTGCTTTCCCAACTAAATTCAACAGGATTTGCGCCAATAGAACACCGGCAAGGTGGTGGAAGAAAAAAATAGAATAGGTGCCGTGTCTAATTTGTCGAAGTTTCCGTTCACTTCCTCCTAACCCTGTTTCCGCTAGAAACGATTTTTTTCTTACTACGGTTACAACATGTGATACCAACTAGACCTGTGGTTTTTTTTCTAATCATCTTTTTTCTGGAGTCGATGGCAATTTAATATCGAACAAGTATATAATTCTATGTAACTATTCGAAAGCTTTCCATAATGTGAGAGAGAGGCGAGAATGCCTGTGTGACCATCATGATAAAACGTAAATGAGAATATTTTGAATATGGGTATACACTAGATGAGGTGAGGTTAAGGGCAAGTCGGTTTTCAAGTACTGATTTGCAGTGTGCTAGCTAACATAATACCGACTACTGTAGATTGAATAGTCCGTTGAAAAACGCATTATTATCAACGTACTACCAGCATAATCAACAACCATCCTATGTAAGGGACCGCTGCCGTGTAAGCTGTCTCAGTCGAGCGGTGCTTCAGTGAACGAGATCCGATTCGGTACGACGACGAAGACAGCACATCGAAAAGGCAAACGACTGTGGACCACAGACTGGGATAATTAGCTCTGATGAATGCGAAGACTTCGAAATGTTGGCCGAATAAGCCTTTTCACCAACCTTTTGTTAGATTATCGATGAAGGAACACCTATTTAAAAGAGTGCGATTAAAACGATAATTTGTATCTCTATTTCCCATTCGTGGCATTATTATATAATGTTATTAGTCGTCTTCTTGTTCAGCAATTGCGAGGTTCTTATACAGCATACATTTACTTCCATAAAAAACACAATACAACGCTAGCTGACGTTTCGGCAGTATCTCCTTCTTCAGAGCCTGGAAGGGTATACTGATATACAATCTACTAGGCCAAACGCTTCAATAACACTTACAAAAAGACGAAAAACTTTATGGTAATCACATGTTCAACAGCTTCTCGAAAAACTCACGGCTTTTTACGTGATTTCCAATGAGGAAGTTTAGAACAGCTGATTATAGTCGCTTTCATATTCCAATGCCGAGGTTAATAGAAAGTCGATCCTGGGAAATGCTTTTTAGTTTTACGAACTGTTGGCAATAAAGTAGAAGTCTTGTTTCTTTTCATTATTCCCCATTATTTACGGCAACAGATACTTCATTCCACTGGTATGGTCATCAAATTCTCAAGAGACAAGATCATGGCAATTTTGTTCAAAAGACTTGTTACAGCAATGTCTAAAATCATATCCATTCTACAAAAAGCGTAGTGCCAAAATTGTAAACCTACATCCGATTCACGAAAGCGGACGAGTGCGTGGGGCAACCTATCAGAGTACTGGAGAGCCGCTAAGATGTGTACCACACTTGGTTTGTGCGCTGTATGCTGCAACTTCTTCGAACCCTAAACGTTCGTAATTAATTCTTTATATGCGAAAATGTAAAAAAAGCAATAGTGAACTGGCAATGCTACTATGTGGATGCATAAAAACCGTAGAAATATTGTGATAAATCGGTTAACGTGATCATACAAAAAATAACAAGATGAACGCGAAGAATAATAGGGTATCTTATGCAACCCAAGGCTTAAGTGATACAAGGAAAATCAATTATATCACACATCATTTTCTCAGCGGAATAGCGAGATGGCAGCGTGACGATACCTCAGTATGAATGGGACGAAAAATTAATTTTATTATTGTGACTGTTTTTGCAATTATTATTGCAACTAATTCCTGCTAACGGTTTACCTCATTGTGGCTGGGAGGTGTTCCTATGTGTCAGAAGATGAAGTGAGAGAAGATTCATCAACCTGGCAGGATCTCCCAAGCTGAGAAGGAATCCGACGTTTCTACCAGGAAGCATAGCTAAGAATAAACCAGTACCCGGATCCACTACCGTCCTGGTAACAAACTAGTCCCATGGTGGCAAATTTCCCTCCGACCCACAAGGGTTGCGACTTCCTGTGGCGGTGGCGACATAGGGCAGACTGACCTCGGGATCCCAGAGAACTACAATGGCTTAACCAGCAAATATCCGAGAACGGAGATTATGCTGGAGCCAATCACAACCAATAAGGACGGGTCATTCAAGTCTCAAGTATTGCTATTAATTACTATTACATGACCCGTCATCACATCTCGTGCGCGAATCCCAGCACACCTTGGATTCGTTCTCTTCGCATTCATCGCGCACAAGGGTCTTCGAACATTTCGCGTGTTCTCGACTGCTGGTGGAAAATTTCGTTTTCTTTATAAACAGTAGAATGCTGGTCGTGTCAACTCTGCCTGCAGCTTTGGAGATAGCCGAGCAAATGCGTTCGCACATGGACTGCAGAACAGCATTGGTGCGGTGATCGAACCAGCACTTGGCTTCTTGAGACACTGCGTTACCAACCAGTGTGATACTTGCACTTCACCTGTATTAGTGAATAAAACCATAAACATGAAATCTAAAATTGAAAATCTTTTTGCAATTTGTACTTGGAAGATCCGAGGTACTAAGGACAAGTGGGCTACAGCTGTTTTAGGTCGTCACGGAAACCGAGAGACTACTTCATAATTCACTGAGTATTTGGAAGCACTCATCACTTTGATTTTTTTCCAAATTTCGCATCGTTCTTGTGTATATAAAATTTAGTAAATCTCCAATCATTGGGAAGAGGATACCGATTACTATAGATTTATACGTGCCCTAAATGAGCCGCAAACACACCCATCAAGGCGATATTAGCTGTTTCTACTTATATTACATTATTTTTATTGCAACATTAACTAATCGCATCAAACTCACAATTTTTAAAAGCACAAACGCATCTTTAAAAAACGCTGTAATATTTCCAACTTATCCTATCTTTTTCATTTTTCAATAGTGGTCACGTTATTTAGGTTATACTAGTAGTCTTTAGGAATAGGATTAAGAAAAATTTTAAGAATAAAGGAGTTGAAAAAGAGAATAATTGTGTTTAAATTTTAAATATCTACCTTAACAATTGAATTTTTTCCACATTCCCTAAAAGTTTTTATTTTTCCTTGTTGAACGAATCATAGCAAGTGTAGATTAGGACAGATTGACGAGCCATATAAATTAGGAAAAACCACAAAGCTCTTATAATCTCAACCTCTAAAAGACCTGTTGATCAGCATTTTAATTCGAAATTCAAAAGCAGTTGAAGAATACAAGTGTACTAGTTGAGATTTGATGATTCAATTCGCCATACTTATGAATAACTGAGTGTTCCTTAGCACCTTTTCCATAGAACCGATGTGTTACAAGTTCTGTAGGATTTACTCATGAGTTCCTAACTATCCCATGCTTAACATGTCACTTGGTCCTCTAAGTCGGTGGACGCCATGGATGAGAGGATGTTCTAGATTTTACGACTAGGTGCCTACGATATCGGAGAAGCGGTCATTTCTGGCGTAGACTTACTCTTAACAGAGCTTTCAATTAGGAATACTTATCTCTTACTCGGTATCATGTAGATCTAATCAGCAACGCTTCGTTCCACTATGCTTTTGTTCCAAAACTGAATTTTAGCAGAGAAAATTTTCACCGTTATCAACCATGTGGAAGTGCAGAACGAACCACTGTGATGTTAAATTTGAAGCATCAAGATTGTGAAGCAATACGTGTGCGCTGTTAGTACATAAAGTAAACTCCACCTGAACAACAAGTTTTCAAATATTTAATCTTCTCAGAAGAATTCTGAACTCATAAACATTTACCCTAAATATTACATAGAAATCTCACATAAAATCATTCAAATATGCAGCGTAATGAGGTGTAAAGTAATAGGATAGGCAACAAGAAGAGAACAGTTCGTATTGAGATCGTTCTTACCTCCTCCATTTCCGAAGAAATATATTAGTAGTAAATAAAAGTATTAGATAGTGATAATTCGAGATTTACAACCAGCTTGGTGGAAGATGTCATACTAGTTTTCGTTTCCGAAGAAGCCTCAGGTATTAGTGGACTGCATTCAACTACTTGGGTCATACAAAGAACGTCGAAGGCCGAGGATAAAAAACAATTATGCAATCAGATAGATTTCTCGAACTATGGAGCAAATGAGTGTGGCATAACGCTTGACGGCATATCTGATCTCACCATTAATGAGATTATCTACGGAAACCTTGTTGAAGAAAGATCCAAAAAAATTTAAGCAATTCGATTCGCACGCAGTACCCTGTATTCTATCATTTTTCAAGTAATATGCACAGTAAACAAAAACTAGCAGTAATAGAAAATGAAAGATGCAGAATGGAATGACATAAGCGAAATGAATATTGCCGTCCTCACTTCACCCCATTTATGAATTTGTTACAAACTAACTTTTCAAAAGCACTAGCAATTAATAATTGGTTGATATTATCTACGGAACTGATCAGCCATTTAAAATAAAGTGGATTGGGCAATCTTCGAACGATCTCGTTTCTCCTCTATCAATCGATGGAGGTGCTTTGTGTTTGATCCCACATTTGAGTTACTGAGATAAGTTGGGTGAACACAAGTGACAAAGGCGTTTTAAACGCCGTCTTCGCTTTCTGTTCACGTTGACACGTAAGAATCTGCTTGAAAGCGCGTCGAAAATCACGTGAGAATCGTGAATAAATGAATGGATTCAGCATCGAATTCAGATGACCAGCCCAAGTCACTATCGTGAAGATCGTCTCCTTGTCCACAAAGCACTAAATGATATGTGATTTGACAAAGTAGCAAAGTAAAAGAATCACATGCTGGCAGTTTTTAAAGCTTAGAAAATTAACACAACGCTCTGCTGGAGTTAAATGGTGTGAAAAAGGATCAGAATCTCTTTCATTTTACACAAATTTTTTTTATGTACAACAAACTAAAGAACTACTTCTCTTTGATTTTGTTGTAAAATTACATCCAACAAGAAGAAGGCTAGCAGTAATGGACCCCAACATACGTGTTCTACTATGCGCGTTTCAGAGAAGAATATTCCGTGTCAACCAAAGTCTCCTTTTCAATCTTTGGGAATAAGCAAGCAAGAAATAAAAGTGGCGGTAACATACGGTGTTGCAAAAGACTGCTAGTGGTGAAAAGACGAAGAACGGCGTCCAACAAAGAATGAAAGCTCCGACAACGATAGAGAGTGTCCGTGCAGCTCGTTGTTCATGAACGTATTTCACCATCCGCCGTGATTTCTCTCTAACGTTCAGCCTTCGTCTGGTTACCAGTGGTGAACTGGATGTCGACACATCACTCGGCTCCTCTCGCTGGATCTGTAAGCACTAGCTTTTTTGAAAATCTTTTTAAAGTTTTCTCAAAGATTTCAGTGCAGGTCGAAATTTCTCGTTCATTTGCAAGGTTGCACATAAAGGTGTCCTAGTGGTTAGCGGTCCCCTGCAATACACACGCCGCTGTTAGTGCAATCTCGCGTCCAGGGCTCACCAAACTTTTCATCCCTCCGAAATCGGAAAATTGGCAACGGACTTGTCTGGAAGGATAGTACTCCGTTGATATATCGGTGAGCCACCGCGAGTCAATGTAAAGGTCAAATATGAATTCAGTCTCCTCTAAAGATGCTTGATGAGGTCGAATGCACGGCGAATTTCTCAGGGATTGATCAAAGCTAATAGCTTTATCTCTTTTTTGCACATAAATTCGTACTATACAATTGTTTTCATTAAAACTATTTTGTTCTTTTCGAATGCCGGTTTTTAAACAGAGTGGTTTAAATGGCTGAAATATTAGCTATTTTGATTTGGTACCCTGCAAGAAAACAGGGTGAGCAGCTATTTGAGTTTATGGCAATGGCTGGAACCATTAATGGTAGCCAATAATTCCAGAAGCTCCACCCTCAATCGCTGCTAGCTCGAGATTTTACAGGTGATCGAACCAGCCTCTCCATAGCGAAGAACTCCATTTTTAGCAGAACAGAGATAAAGCGGCAAATTTGATCCAAATTTAATTAATGCACCACTAACGCCTAACGAAAAAAATATCTCTGATTGATTAATGTACGCTGTTATGGGTCGGAATTTTAATATGATGAATGACAAAATTCCAGAGTTGAGCAAGAAGCAAGCATCGTGGAGAGCTTCCAAGACCACTGACGGTTCAGCGAAGAGAAATGGGAACACGCGACTCCATTTCCACTTTTTGAACAACACGATTCTTTCGCCTCACTGAATGCGTAAGAATCTTGGTCGTCACGCAAGCTGGTCGAAAGGTCACTCATCGTTATAGATCACGCAGCCAAAACGAAAAATCGGATGAGCCGACGCTAAATGCGGCTAGAACACAGCTGCTGGACAGGAGTCGTTATCACTTCGATCCCTCAAGATGTTAAATGGACAGCACGAAGACCAACCACCTGATGGTAAGAGTTCTTCACGAAGACCCAAGAAAGAAGATATGATGGACAACGAGTCTCTAGAGCTATCAAAACCTGCTTGGTACTCTTGCAGACGACATGTAGTAATGAAAGGTTTTCTGGCGCCCGCTAAAGCCATTGTATGATCTGCGGGAGGACAGGTGATTCATGTCATGCCGTATTAGAAAGCAATGCAGAAGCTTCTACAGTTTCTCATTGTTTAGGATTTCAATAACAATTTCCAATAAAATAAAACCATCAGACTTTAAAGCTATATAAGCTATATCACTCATAAGTGAGAGATAATTTGAGGTTTCCTTCAGCAAAGATGTCCTTCAAGCCTACTTAGCCCCAAGAGAGAATTCGACAGCATACGAGTCGGTATGCCTCACATACTTAGATAAAAGTAAATGATGCGTTCTCGCAATAATAGAACGGCCTTTTATATAGTAGTGTTATCAAGAAAGAATACGAAAGAGCAGATTTAATCTCAAGGACGTATCACACTGCCAAAACTTGGAAAAACTATAGTGACGAAATGTACAAAAAGTGAGGTATGCTAGCGTTAAAGGCTTTCTCTGAGATTCAGCTGATAAAGGCTAAAAATTATCAAGCGTGACGAAATAGAACTAGTCGTAAAAGTGAACACACTTCCTCTCTAGAAACCTTTTTACGACGTTGGAAAGGCTTCCTCGTCGCCTCACATGCTTCTCAAAGCAATCTCGGCTGTTATCTTCGATCCTTTTGAATATCCAATGACTTGGGTATGAGAATGATGATAATTGCTGGCTTGAACAATTCTCGTAGTCATTCTTATGATTTTGACAACCCGATTACCAAATGAAGACCGATAAATGAGTTTTAAAGCACCCCTTGTTGATATTGGACGTGAGATTTATCCAAATGAGAGTACTAAAACGAAATTGACTGCATCATTATTTGGCGAAGATTTTGATTAAGCGACGTTAGTGTTGCCGCAAAGTACGCATGTAGCACTGTGGTCGGAGGCTTCCTGCAATACACATGAGATCGGTACCAGCGCTCCGTGCTTACCAAGCCTTTCATCCCCGCGGAGTCGGCAAGGTGCTGCCGGTTTTATCTAGAAGGATAGCAGCACTGTTTCGATACATCGGTAGGCCACCACGAGTCATTATAAAAACCAAATATGCATTCAATCACCGCCAACGACGCTTAATGAAATCGAATGTATGGAGCATCCTTGAGGGATTAATCAACGCCGAGAGCTTTATCCTTTATTCTCTTATGTTAGCGGCTCAAGATTGATTCCGAAATAGGAGAATCTATCATACTGGAAAGTTATCAACTTGAAACTAATCCAAGCAAGCTGGATAGCCACTACTACCATATGCGGCCATGCTCGTTTCGAGATTCCTCACTCAAGTAATTCGCAAAAGTATTTGGAGAAGATTGAATGAACGGCAGATATTACAGCAAGCATGGTATAGGAAAACGATCCAGTGTATTGAATAATTTTTATAATAATAATAATTAGAATTTCCATGCTGTCACTGAACTCGTTGACTTGACGCGGAGTAATATATGCCACACTTCGCACGTTCACCAACAAGAAGATGGTTTCAAATTCTGTCGAGATTAGAGCGATTGCAAGACTCTTAAACATTTGCACAATCTTTGGTAAATAGACTCAGAAGCTTAATAAGGCATTCTTAAATTCCACAACAAGATTCTGTGTATCCCTACAGCTATATCATCATCGATATAAACAAATAGTTAGGAAAACAAGAAACAGTTCTATCAAAATTACTCGGCATTCAGAAAATGTGACAAACAGCAAGAAATGGAAGACTTAGCAAGAGAGTTCCTTGCTGGCAAATGAACGACGTGATAACAGTAGATAATAAAAAAAGCTCTCGGCGTTGTCCAATCCTTGAGGGATGCGCCATGTATTTGACTTCATTATGCATCGTTTGGAGGTGATCGAATGCATATTTGGCCTTTACAATGAATCGCGGTGGCCTACTGATGTATTGAGCCCGTGCTGCTATCCTCCCAGACAAGTGTGGTACCAATTTGCGACCCCGGAAGGATGGAAGGCTGGTAGGCCTTGGGCGCAGAAATCGATTTCACGTGTGTGTTGCAGGGCGCCTCCGACCTCCGACTACGCCACACGCGTCCACAGTAAATAATAACCAGAGCTAATGATTGTCAAATTTCATGTTTAGAACTCATCCTTACGACGATCCTAGTAAAGTGATGCTTATGAAAAATGCCTTTTCTTCCTGACCTTCCATTTGCTCTCAACTGTACAAATACAACACTATGTTTTGTAGTTGAATCACATATCTTAAATGGATAGTTGATGCAAGAACACATTGTTTGAATTGTGCAAGGAGGAAGAGGGCACTGTGGAGAACATATAAGCATGTCGATGGGCAACCGAAGGAAGCGAAAACCTCTTTAACCTGTTTGAGGTTGAAACTAAATACAATTAACGAAGGACAAAAAGGAGGCATTCGACATACTTTTGAATGTGCAGTTTTACTGCATCAACATGCGTCTCAAAAGCTCGAAAGCGACGTAAAATGCGTCAAATTGAGGGTTATCATTTTCGAAGGCGCTGTGAAGAGAATGATGATAGAATGCAAGTGAAAGGAAAAATCCGGAGTTTCATCTAATTCCGACGATTGAAGATCAAGTCGAACGGCCACTCGTGGAAGGGTTGAATTTAGAATAAAGCTATTGGAACAAGTGAGCTTAGCCACTCGTCTCCAAGACATTGAAGAACAGAATAGGAGGAATTTCAGCACCATGGCCCATTTTGCTAGGCGAGCGGAGCTAGAAGCTTTAAGGGAGCTTGTTTGAACATGATATGGGAGAGAATATGGAACAAATTGGATTCAAAGACCGACTTTCTATAAACCTCGACGTAAATAACTGATATATTTATTTATACGTTCTTATGAACTGATCCTGTTGAGCTGATGCGAAATTCGTATAGTTGGCTTTGTTATTGTTGTTGTTTTTGGTCGATGGCTGAAATTTCGGTGATTTCGCTTACCTCAGTGCTGTGCTGTTATGAGCATGACTCAACAACAACAACGACAACTATACCCTCCTCACATCAGCTCAACAAGATCGTTTCATAGAAGTGCAAATTAGATTGTGGTAAAATGTTCAAAACCTTGTAAACTACTTGATTTTGCAAAGAGACCACCTACCGTATTGTAGAATTAGACCAACGTTGTTAAACAACACAGGAGATTATGATAAGTCAAACTACATTTATCCTAATATTTATGCATATTTTCCATTTACGCTTGTGTATCATTTTCCTGGCCTAACATGAAGCTACACCGAACGAGGTGGCATCTTCGAATGACACAAAAGACCAGTTCAGTGGAGAATGTTTACCGTTCTAGTAGCACTCAATGCACTTGGGCGGATTGTAGGAACTTCGGCCGCTCGAACCCGAAACACGTAATTCGTTTTCTTCTTGCCGCTGCTGGACTTGTGCCGAAGCAGTGCTACACGCCCACTAACGTGTGGTCGATCATCGCGCTCGTTCAAGCTTTTGGATGACATCTGAAAAAAGTTTTATCCATTATTTGAGCACCCTTTGCTTTCGAGAAGTGTTTACTTCACAAAACTAATCGAGATGCGTCCTCCTATTAGGCAAGTAGTTAATATCCAAATTTCAAAAGGCTCGTATATCTGTAACCTTTAAAGGATTAGTCTCCGAAGAAACTGATAGAAATTACCTTTAGTTCGTCACCATTAACATCACTAATAAAGGAGTGTATTGCGCAATTGCTAAGAGCTCCCTGCAATACACATCAGGTCTTTGGTTGATCATGCGCCCCATGCCCATCAAGCCTTCCATTCAGAAAGATCTAGGGTCGGCGAATTGGTACCATATCTGTCTGCGAAGATAGCGGCAATGATTTAATACATCAATAGGCTAATAGGCTGCTGAAAGTCATTCATTAAGCCTGATGTGCATTTAGTCACCTATGACCATGTTTGACGAAGTCAAATGCTCTGCGCGTCTCGCACGAACTGGTCAACACCGAAAGCTTCATCCTTTGAGCTTTTTAACATCATAGATCGCTCGATTGTAATGATAATCGTTATTTGAGGAATTTGGAGCTTTCTTGCCTTTTTGTAGATAGAAGGTACATTTGGAACTGAATGGGATGCTACTATTGTTTAAAAAAATGTACTGTCCTTCGTTCACTACACCCTCAGTGGCACGTAAAAGATGTGCATTGATAGTTTCCTATCATTCGTTCAGTCTCATTGAAAAGCCTAAAATAATTAGTGTTCTAAGATATCACTTTTTTGAGGTGTATAACTCTGCTAGGCTAGAGCTTTACCGCAGCACCTCTTAGTACAGTTGGCTAAAGGCCTCGAATTCACTAGCAGTGATTGTTGATTCAAGTATGTTTCATTTTCGCCATCACCACGACCAGAGGGATTTAGATGGGTATTGAAAATACGAGGAATACGCAGAGGATTAAGAGTAGCACAATTGGATTCCTATTTCGAAGTAGTTCATTAAACTACCTTTTTGAGCAAAAACCGTGTCGCGTCACTACAATCTGCTTGTTGAAAGCTCCGGCTCATTTTTCGCCCTCGACCAATGTGAATTCGTAATGTCGGCTCATTCTCGTCGGACGGAATGCTTTCGGCACTTGTATGCTTTTTACGACCATTTTTGTATCTCACCTGAAACTAGTAGCGTTCTCCGTCATTTCAGAGCTGTTTGCAATGGGAATGATTCTAAAAACGTGGTCGTGGCGGAATGCAACCATTTCTCTTGATATACAACACAAGAAACATGTTGTATATGTACATGTAAATGTATATGTACATGTGTACGCATATGTGTATGCATATGTATATATGTATAAGTGTATGTATATGTATACGTATATACATATGCACATATGCACATATGTATATGTATATGCACATGCATTTGTGTATGTATATGTATACGCATATGTATATGTATGTATATGTATATGTATATGCATGTGCATACGTTTATATGCATATATGTATATGTATAAGTATATATATAATTTATATGTAGATCGGTTTTCATGTACGATGAGCTCATCTTCATTAACAAGTAAAAGTTACGCAGCTATTTGGTTATTCATCTCACGTTATATGCCTTTTACGCCAAGCTATTAAATTTTAATGAAATACAAGCTGATGGAAATATTAGTCTTTCGCATTTTTCAAAACGGTGCGCATTCTTTTGATGCGTCGTGCACGCAGTGGAAGAGAATTTATCACTTCAGGTTAAAGTGGCTAACTAAAATTCTTTTTGCTGCAAGTTTTCCAACAAATTCTACGAAAATTCTTAGCGATAGACTCCACTGCTCGATTCACTTTCTTTCTTCATGGTGAGTTCGATGACGAATACACTTCAAGATCTCGACGCCACGATGGTATGGTTTAATACGATGGCCTTGTAGTCAACCGAGAGAAATTTAGTGAACAAATCAACTGTAGTCGTTTCAAACTTTCACTCCACGTTTAAAAATATTACACCCGTGTTATACTACCTTTTTGATTCCCGTTCGCATACCACGAGAATGTCGTGTGGCGATAATAAACACTTTACCATAGGCGAAGAGGATTAGACACAGAGGAATATAGAATGAAACCAACGACGAAAAGCTGACGTACATAGCGCTGTCTGTGAAGAGGCACTTCTCCTGCAAATAATCATTATTAAGTAAGATGAGCAACAACAAGTTCATGAACACACAAGGTTTCGAACTATTATCTCAGTATAGCGGATTCTTGTCCAGTCACGTGGTGGTTCCTGAGGGGACTCTAGTTATCAGCCCCACCACTCCCCCAACTCCATTAGTTAAACTGTAGAAGTTAAACGGAGACAAGACAAGTAATTTAAGCTATCTTACAGAGTTCAGCGAAAATTTCCATGTAGCGTTCAGTATTTTATAACGTTGAAAGAAAACATAGAGAACGTAAAGAAAAAAAACGTACATTTTCCAGAGTTCCAAAAAAAAACTTTAAAAAAACTTCTAAAAAACTTTAAAACTTTAAATACGACCTTGATTTCGTATAAGTGAGGTGAAGTCGTTCGCCACCAAATAATGGCAGGAAAAGACAAGCAGGCAGAAACCATCCATACGCAACAAATCGCAATCAAAATGCGTCGCTTCGAGACTTTGTCACGATAGCCAATAGGATCTTGTCCCGCCATATATCTGAGATAAAAAGGAAGTGAACAAAGAAAAAAGTAGCTCGATTTCTACACAACATTAGAAAACCGTTACAAGTATATCGCCTCCTTCATCACATGGAATCTCACTCATCATCGAATGATTCCAGCAGACACGAGGAAAGTCATTGATCTTATTTCAACCCAGATACCTCCTACTGAGTTTCTCTTGCTTGTAGGGCATGAAAAAAACACCACCTATCATCAATTTGTCAATCACCTGTTTTTAAGATTTCAGAGAAATGGTGCCAACAACTTGCTCATAGAAGGAGAGACAGAGAGAGAGGGAGAGAGAGAGAGAGTGCAGGATCTGATGTGCATCGCGCCTGAGTGAAACTGGTGTTCACTTCTCAGAAAAGACACCGAAGCGTTTCCATAGAACTGCATTTGTCAGCAGACGCATAAAGAAACATTTGGATAAGGCTAGCATAAGTAATTTGTGCAGTGAATACTAGGAGATAATCAACTGAATCTTTCATGCCTCTAAGAGCAAGTACGTGGATACAATTTTCGTTACGTTCAAAGCGTCACGTCATGTGTAGGGGTCAGCACAGCCAGTGAGGATGAGCAGCCCAAGTATCCAAGTAACTGTAAACATGTCCGTGTCTTATTTTCATCAAAACGCTTAGATTCGTGGATATTTTGCACGTTGTAATGCTGTGCCGTAGTAAACCCATTTACTAAATTCTCAGTTCTTTTCTAACCTTATTAAAACGAAAACAAACATATGCGAAATCCCTTACCGATCCAGACTTATAACGCATAAATTCCAAATGGAACTTGTTGATGCAAGTATGTCCAACGCGTGAAATAAATCACACATCGTTAAGCCTGAAAGAAAACTAAATAGACAACATCTCATTGGCAGCATAGCTGTTCAATTCTAGTATTAAAACCGTCGTATTCATGAAACTTATGACCACTGTTGGCTTGGGCAGGATATCCTTCACCGTAAGCGTATTTCCTATTTCATTAAATAATTTGACTCATAGATATGATGATCCATGATTAACATATAGTGTATGATAGTATCACGATCAATATCGATGGTCTTCTTTTTCTCTGGTGACGTGTACAGAGGTTCTTCCTCTTAGGCAATGGTAATCGCATAGCGCGCGAACTTATGAATAAAGAGGGAAAGCATTGAACATCTAGAACGATTATCTGCTATTTTTAAGGGCAATTTAGGGCATTGGCTAGAGTAGCTTTGTAATATACAAGTAGGTCATTGGTTAGATTCCGCTCTTGCTCAGAAACGCTCCCATCCCTCTAGGATCTCCAAATTGGTGCCAGATTTGTTCGGAAGGATAGCAGCATTACATTGATACATCGCCATGTCACCGTAAAGTCACTGTATAAACCAAATATGTTTCCAGTCACCTCTACGATGCTGTGGATGGAGTCGAATGCATAACGCATCCCTTAGAGATAGATCAACGTCAAACGCGTCATACCTTACCCTTTATATGCAACTTACTATACATTGAAAAATGAAATTTAATGTAAAGCGAAGTGAAATCTGAAGAAAAAACGAGTCCGACTGCCAATAGATCTTTACGACTCAATCTTATTATGCTACAACATTTAGAAGAGTAGTTCAAAACAGCATTGTCTCACCCAAAATCCATTCGTGATTCGCCATTTCAAACAGCGAATTCAACGGCATTACCACTAATCCGACGATTAAATCAGCAATGGCGAGCGAAATAATCAAATACCTAAGATAGTGAATCGTCAAGTGGATACATTGCTACACGTTTTAAAACAAAACTGCATTTTCAAGGCGATTTTTGTTATATAGGAGTGGCGATATACGTACCCAGTCGGGTTGCGTAGATATTTTTTCGTGCAAACCGCAATAACAACAAGGCAATTTCCGGCAACAGTAAGCAGACAGAATGCAGCCAGAACAACCATCAATAGCGGATGTCGCCACCTGATCTGATCTGAACCAAGAACAATTTTGGATGGGGAGACATTTAGAAGGGATCAGAAACATCGTAAAACAGCTGCAATAACTAGTAATGACTTGACAGGTCATTGAGTTTTTTTTTGGCCGAAGGTAGCGATACAGCAAGCGCACATGGTATTTAATATTGATGAAAACGTGCCTCATAAAATGAGGAGAAATGCTAGCATTTACTGTCATCTAGGAAAGTTTAGATTTAAACCTGCTGAACGAAACGAACATTGAAGAGGTGATGTTTCGCTGGCAACAACCACAGTGTTTTTATTTCTTTGGACATATTTTTGCTATTTTCTGGATAATTTCGGAAGTTCTCATAATTTACAAAGATCTCAATGAATCACCAATAAAGGAACTATGCGGAACGATTCTTACCTTTGAAGAATGCTGAATTATTTCGCTGGATAATATCCATAGCTAACGCGTTATGTTACTGTAATAAAACAATTGAGTAGCAGTGAAAGAAGTGGTGATGAAGATTAGAAGGCCATAGCCTAACTGAAGAGAATTACTTCAGTTCACCACTAAATGCTACTATAAACCGATTGAGAGGACGACAATAGAGGTGGAGGCAAAGCAACATGTGTGGATGTATGCACGGATTCGCGTCGAGATACGTAAAATATGAGGATTGGAAAGAAGAGGAGCTGGTAACAAAGATGAAAAATTATGTAAATTTGCGAAATGAAAAGATGTAAGTGGCTTTTCACGGCAAAGAGGATCCATGCTTTTTCTTCTTATCTATCTAACAAGATTTTTAAAAAAATGATCACAACAAATCTGATTGCAGATACGTTGCAATTTTTAGGAATATATGTTTAAGTCTAATAATTAACATAACTGGTAGTATGGCCTCGGTTTATGTGCTTATGCTGCCGATTTTGAAGTGTTATTCGCATTCCAGCATCTTTTCGAGTTTTGAAGCCGTCATTCATAATGGTGGTCGAGTTTGTGTTTGGTTCCAAATGCACATAACAAATTGTGGGAAAATATTTTTCTTATTGACATACTGATAGCTAGTTGATCGCAGTTTTCTCTAGAATCCGGTGATACGCATGCTAAGGTGTTCTCAGATCTTCGTCACAGGCGCTTGGAAGCCTTTGTGGCCCAGAGGAATTTTACAACACTGCGGTCAAGATTCCTCCATATGCGGCAGCGATTCGTACGTTTAACAATTTTGAAACAGGAATAACAAGTTGTTTTGTAGGATGGAAATTCATCAACCATATCACTTGTTGTAAAATAACAGTAAATTGTCTCTCGACCAAATATCTTTACTAAAATGGATTTTACGAAGGCATTCTAATTTTGAACGACTGGATGCTTATGAATGTGCTCTTTTGTACAAAAAGTATTGAGTTTGCGACTAAGATGGCCCTGTTGAACAGTCTGCTAACGTGGACTTTAAGGAAATCAGGCAACTCAAGTGTGAGTTACATCGACGGTTCCAGGGCCGCTTTCTTAAATTCTGATATCAAGTGAAATGTCGGAATTTTCCAGAATATCTAAACATTCGCGGATGGCGTGTGATTTGTAGAATCTTTTTTTGTCCCGATTCTCCTCTTTTGTGACATTTTATCTCAAATGAGAAGACTTCACTCCTCACTTGTGTGGAATTGACAAAGTACGCACGAGTTTAATCAGTATGCGTCGAGATTTTATTATCTATTTGTGATATTTTTCAACAAAAACAGCACGGTTAAAGAGTTTTAAGTGGGAAGTCTGGTCCTTATAGGGTATTCCGAGCTTGCGGAACTCACTAGCAGATATGGCGCATGAGATGAACGAGTGCAGCAGACATTACTGGCGCTGGCTAAAGTCAGTCGAAGATTAACGAGACCAGAGGTGCAGGTGATATAGGCTGGAGCAATGCGGAAGAATGCAATGAAGTTGTACAATGACTCGTAGTAATAGCAATGTTCAAAGAATCAGGTAATGCATTTGCAGCCCGAAAACGAGTGAATTTTCTTAGATGGCTGCCCTTGACATGAATGGATCCTCAAAGTTGAAATATCCATGAATGTTACTATGGTGAGAACGATGAAATATTGGCTGTCATTGCTTTTGATTAGTATATGGTTTTCTAAGATTTTAGTTATTCAGTGATGTTGAGATCTTGAGTACTAAAAAGAAGAAAGATCGTTCGGATTCTGATCAGAGTTATAAGCGTAGGAGGTCGCAACGAAACACCAACAGTTGCTATTCATTTTTTAAACTTAGTCTATTGAAACTCTAAGTCTCCGATTTGTTTACGAAAAATCAAGAACGTAATTTTATACTGAGAAACCGGCTGAAAGTGGTTGAAACACTACATTTATTTATGAAGGCATAAAACACTTAGCCGAAGAAAAATCTAACGATGCGATTTTATCTCGTCGTGGGAATTTTAGCAACAGTTTTAAAAAGTTTTGTTTTCGATTTTATTACCTTAGGGAAAGAAAGAAAATCTTTATGGTACATGCATCGCAGAACTTACTATTAAGTAGTACGGTACTGTGAGCATGACGGCAATGTGTTCAGTAAAGAAAGCCTTTCCGAACAAAATTTTACTGTTGCATGCCCGAATAGATTAGAGATGAATGGCATTAAAAGTGATACAAGTGGAAAATAAGGTGATAAAGTTTCTTATTTACTTAAACTCACTCCATTTCCTCAAGTAGTGAGCCATTGAGGGACGATTCTTCACCAAAACATCACTGTACATCTTGCTCTAAGCTGTGGAGGTACTACAGATATCATTTGGCATGTGGTCATTATGTATACTTATATAGAAATTTGAATTAACAGATAATATACTTTTACTAAGACCTAGAATAAAAAGACTTAACCCTTAATAGTTGGTGAAATTGCCCATAAAGAGCCGATTTATATCTCATAGAACAAAAAAGTTACTTCATTTCGTCAAAGCTGAGTACCTCTTGACGACGGCGTCGAGGAGAACGAAAACGGGAAAGGATATTAAACCTTTCTACTAACGCTCTTTAAATACCATAAATACAAAGACGATTTGCACTTCGACATCTATACTCGTAGCTTACGTTTGAAGATGTAGCCACAACGCAGGTGCGTACAATGAATTTCTAATAAGTACTTAACTTGAAAAATAGTGCCAAAAATTTTTATTTAACGAGGTCATCGAAGGTATTTCGGAACGTGAAGATCTTATAAAGAACACTGTAAGAAATTTATGCTACTTTGTTAAAATGAGCGGACGAACTATCGCCTCATCTCTGTAAAAAATTTCGTTTTCTAAATAGAGAAAGGACTGTGGAAGAAAACCGAAAAAAGGTCGAAGTATAGCTAAATTGTTCGATTTCTTTAAAAATCGATAAAACTTATCATAAGCAACAGACCGGATAAGATAACGACATATTTGAAAGAGCCTAAACTGCAATATAGAGATGAAAACCTAAGTTGCTAAGGAACCCCGTCTCATGGTTGCATTAAGAGTGACTAGAAATCCCGTTAAAAGCTAGCTGAACATCATTCTGAGTAGGTGGAGATGTGGATCTCTTTTCATCAACTCACGGAAATTCTCTGCATTAGGTCATTTAAAATTCGTACTAAGAACAGAAAACGCTTTTGAATTTCATTTGAATAATATTTGTCCTTAATATAAAGCACATATCTTCTACTGGAAAGAACATTTTCTAGTCGGCTACTAGAACTTCTTAAAATTCCTGCATTGCTAGGAAAGAAAGGATTTTTTTCTAACATAGATGAAAACTAGAAGCAGGTGTAGTAAAGTCTGTAACACTTATTCAGCGCTGAAAAGACGTAGGATAAAAATCATAGAAATCCCATAAATAATTGAGGTTATTTCGTTAAATCCATGGTTGTCTAGATGATATAAAAATTTCACTAGCTTTCACAGTAGTCTCATTTCTTGGTAAACTCAAAATTTTGATATTATTCCGTTTTCATTTACTACACAGACCGTTCCTATAACAGAAAGTAAAATGTTTTCCCTGTACTTACCTAAGTAGAGAACTAACAGAAAAGAACAAAGAAAACTGACGAATGAATCTGCGACGTAATTGGGCACCTTTGTGCAAAAGGAGTCAACAAAAGAGGAAAAAGATTTTGCGATCCCAAGAATATTGCTAACATGATTAAAGGAGAAAAGAATGACTAGCATCGCTGAAGCCAGTAAGTTGTTTTGACGTAGATAAATATCAAGTGATGCCGATGTAGTGAACACGATGTTTAATACCACCTTCTTTGATAAACTCCGTAGAGCAACGACTTGTAAAAGGATGTTACTGGATAATAGCGCTACACTTCCGAATAACCAAAGGAGCGGAAATGGTTCTAGATGCGAAGTTACGATGTTAATTCAAATGGCAACACGCTATAAGGTAAAGTAGTAAGTCATAGTCCAAATATATTGGCATGAAGCCGAACAAAAAATAGACCGAATAGGACCTTTTCCTGCAAAATGTATCATTATTACCAAAGTAATTTTAAAGCAATATAATCGCTAGCTGTATCTTATTTAGTGTTACCAGCCACCAATCAGAATTCTCCAATGACTATCTTGAGGAGTCTGCTACACGATGATAGTTTTTGAAGCGTTAAGTATTTCTATTGTTCTTGGTAAAAGAGGCTACCAATAGGTACTCCATAAAGTTTTACAGTAGTAAAGATTTGAGTAGTTTCTTAGCTTATCTGAAAGTAGACGACTTCAAAATCCGCAGGTAGCCTCGAACCGCGAAGCGTCTACTTGCTTGTCATTTGAAATTTCGGCCGAGTCTACATGCATATCCGTTTGTATTCAGGGACATCCATACACTTATGAATGAATTTCTATACATTCATGCATAAGTGAAAAGAAAACCCAGTCTTTAGAGATCAGCAGTGCAATTGGTGAGTCCACTTGCATTTCTTGGCTAGTACGAGGCTGTTTTTGATTCGTGCTTAGCACCCTACCCGCAACCTGTGAGCAGCATGTAAGACTGCGACTAATCAACTTGAGCTAATTCACATGAGGAAGATTTGTGAAGCATGAATATTAAGTTTTCGCGAAAATAATGACTGATCTTTAATGACTTCACCGGAATACTAGAACTCAACTTCAGCACAACTTTATTAGATGAAATTTCAATTAATTATTGAATCATCGCATATTAGCGAACAAAAAACCAGTCAATTTACTCCAGTAGCGTGTCAATTTTATGTTGAGAAAGAGATAAATTCCTCGAAGGCATCTTAGCGGCGGATTGGCTGTTGAGGATTTCCTCTTGGAAGGATATCTAAGGTTTCACGCATTCTTGTTGGCGGAATACAAAGTTCCATCTTGATTAGAGAGGTTCTTTTAAAAAATGAGTGCTAGTAAATGCACGTAGAGTATTATAAGGCAGTGGTCAAAAAAAAACGTCTGACCGTCGATTTCAAGTAGTCTAATCACACTGAGTAAAACTCTTCGACAACTA
Organism: Angiostrongylus costaricensis; assembly: GCA_900624975.1. Classification (NCBI taxonomy): domain Eukaryota; kingdom Metazoa; phylum Nematoda; class Chromadorea; order Rhabditida; family Metastrongylidae; genus Angiostrongylus; species Angiostrongylus costaricensis. Next base: position 82,495 of record UYYA01004120.1, on the reverse strand, counting down.
AAAACTGTTTAGAAAATTCAGTGGGTACGCGATCTGTTAACTGAGATAAAGTCTTCCGAACCAGCTTTCAATGCTCCTTAGTAACGAACTCTGCATAGAAGAATTTATTTAGTTGTAACAGCAAACCTTTTTGTCACATTTAAAGGGGCAAATTTAGACGATGATTTCCTCAGACGAAAGTTCAACGCTCAAAGGACAAAATGTTAAGGACGATCTACTAAGAAAAATTTGTAAACTGGATAATTACAAAATGATGCGTGAATCTTAAAGAGGTAATGAGAAACACAAATCAATTTTTTAGGGTTGCGAAGTCTGACGCACTGATCAAATGGATTGTTGGTTACGTGGTTCGATGTCCAAGGGGTTTTTAAAGTAGACCAATAAAAAATAAATTTTCTTCATAGGAATTCTCGGGTTTAGGAACTGTTGAGAAATTGTGTAATAAGGCGAGGTCCATTGAAGGAAAAACGTAAAAAATTGTTCACAAAGTTTCAAACAAAGTGAACAGTTGTAAACTATTGTAAACAAGTAACGATCTGACGATAAATATTTCAAGAGTGCGAGGAGTTCCCTTCGCATTCAACTCAATGACGAGCAAGTCTGATGAAAATCATTTAATGTAAAGCTTGTTGGGTAACCCACTGTTTTTCTTTATGAGCAAACACAAGTTGTTACTACAGCATTTATTCATTCGCAATAGCCGACAGGCGTTTCAGCGGCTTCCCCTTCTTCAGAGTAGGGAAGAGTCAAATTGAAATGGAATCTACTCAACCAAACACTTTCATAAGTTTAGCATATAAAACGTTGTAAATAAATTTTGTAAAGAAAAAGGAAGAGAATGAATCTTTAAAAAAAGCCTTAAAAAGATGTTAATTATGGTAGTGAAAATTTATGTGGTAAGTTTTGTCTGCTGAGGTTACGAAAGTGTTTAGCTGAGTAGATTGCAAGTCTATTTGAACTTTCCAGGAACTGAGAAAGGCGAAACGGTCAGGAATTCGGCTATCATATATTAATAAATGATGTAATAACAGCCTCTTGTTTGCTCATCAAGAAAAACAGTTAATAATTAAAAGTGGGTCATGAGATTTGCTTGTTGTGAATTTCGGCCCACTCATGTTTCCTCATATTGCATTTGTAATCCGGAAATTAAACGGGGGATTATGACGAATGCTATAAAGGTAGTGGGAATCACGAGCAATCTCTCTCACGAAAGATTATGCCGGCTTTTCATTTCTATAGCTGATTATTAAGAACTGGTGAACTATTAGTTATTTCAGCAACTATGAAAAATGCATAATTGTAATAGTGATATTGCTAAAATCTGACTAAGTGCCCAAACTCCTTAAACCCAGTTTCTATTAAAGAATTACAAAAAGCAAAAATCTGTTAGTGAAAGATGTTCAATGAACAAACGAATGAATCCTAGGCGATTAGCGGTTCCTATGTCGAAGAAGGCTTCGATGAAAAGATAAATTTGTTGCCTTTATACTCAATAATTAACAGAGATAGTTGTTCGGTAATATAACTTTCTTGGTAATCCTCAGCACTTTGCCTTCAAGAATTTCAAGAAGAAAGTTGGCCAAGCAGGCGAAATATGTCGGAAATTCGTCGTGCAGAACAGCTCTCAAAAAAAAATCCAGTAGAACCATCAGAAAGGAAAGCACACGGTGTAATCCTATTACTAGGTGTTGCCGGTCAATAGGGATTAATATAGTTCTTGAACACTTCACTATGGCTGGTTCAGTAATGCAAATGTTTAACGTGATCAATGAAATTTGCACACAACCGAGTTTAAACCAACACTTTTTTACTGGCAAAGCGTTGATGAGGTGATAACAGCAATAAAGAGCAAGAGGTTCATTCTCCGATTGAGCCACTCATAGTGGAAAGCAGTTCGACAATATGGCGAGCACATTAGCGTAATTGTTTCGTAAATCAAAAAGAAATAGATAGCTCGACTAACAAAGCACTTGCCAAGTAGATTGTTCTGAAGCCTCACTAAGGAAGCTGGCCTATTCCATCATTTCCTACTTATCCAGATATCAAAGCAAGTAGATAAATGCTGAACGTTTATGAATATCAAAATAAATAGGCAGGTATTAAACATTGTAGTCATATTAGTTACAACCACTGATCGCTAGCATGTACGACCAATAGGATAAAAAAAGCCTTTACCCTTTTTACTTATTGACAGCAAGCTTATTTACTTGTGAGAATAAAACTAGGTAATATGAAAGTTTGTACTGAAGGGCTTATCTTTTCCATAAAATTACTCTATGTTCTTACCAACAATAAAATAGCGAAAAGGGTCTACTAACGTTTCCTCTAGAATATTCCAAAATCCGGAATCGTTATTCGTATAAAAAGTCAAGTTGTCAGCACTTCCAGCTTTCGTAGGCGTCTGAAAAACAGGGAATTGATAGTTCGACAGGAAACAGAGCCGGATTCTGAAGAATGTGCAAGCACTAATCCATCGTTGAGTAGTTTTAGTACAAGGAAGCAATTGTGAGATAACGCAAATGACGTGATCGAGTATCTAAAAGAATGCGTCCATGCAAATCTAAGTTGTTGAAGCCTGCAACCATTTGCGTCAAAGAAAGAGGATGAAAGGAGCAGGTGAGGATTCTGTTCAACGAAAACAAGAATGTGATATAAGTCTTTTCATATAGGAAAAAAAGAAGAAAAAGAAGGAGGAGGAAGAAGAAGAAGAGAAGGAAGAAGAAGGATGAAGAAAGGAGAAGAAAGAAGAACAAGAATGACGAAGAAGAAACAAAAAAGAAGAAGAGGGAGAATAAGGAGAAGAAGGAATAAAAAAAGCAAGAAGGAGGAAGACGAAGAACAGGAAGAAGAAGAAGAAAAATAAGAAGAAACATTTAGTAGGAGTCTCTGTATTGCCACACTATAGTTAAGTTTCCATGGTGGCATAATACTAATATCATAAGCCATGTCACTCTAGAAAAGTATACGAGTAATTAACTAACATGTCAACAATTACACTAAAAAGGGTGAAGGGAAGTAGGGAGCCGTATTGAAGATGAAGCATTTAATATTTACATACCCGAGATCTTGGTGAAGACATAGTATTAAGAACAAGTTAAATTTAAAAATGATGTGTCATGAACCAAAATGAAATAAAAAGCATATTTGAGAGTGATAGAAATAGTCTTTATAGTTTAATAACAAAAAAATAATTGTTAGCTCGAACATTAGAATAGAGAGCGGACAGCATAATTCTAGTGTTACTGACCATCACACACACGGTCTTGGCGCGACCCCACCTTGGGTTCGCCAATCCTTTCCTCTTTCCAAAGTGAGAAAATTGGTATCAGATTTGTTTGGAAAAAGTCCATTGTCTGAAATCTAAATGAGAACGTTCTAGCCCGACTTGAATCGACTCGACCGCCATTCACTGCGATATTCATAAGAAAAATGGCAATCTTTAAGCAGCAGCCGAACACACACGCGAACACTTCAAGGACCTTCGTGGATGATGGATGAGGGAAAACGAATCGAATGCAAGATGTGCTGGGATCCGCATAGTTGATGTGGAAGAATAGTTGGGTAAAATGAAATAAATAAAAATAACAGAATATCTGGTGGAGATATGTCACATATCACATTTCTTCAGGGTTTTACTTAAATATACATTAAATATCGTTTGCTATGTAAGAATGTAAGAAAGAAGCGAAAAGCTGACATATCTCAACTTATAGGAAAGATCTTTCAACTTGTAATAAATCCTATTTGTTGAAATAAAAGCCATTAAAAATTAAACAAGACACATTCCCTCTTGTTGTAGCTGGATGGAAATCTGGTTTTTTGTGAAAGCTTGTATTTTGATCACGGAATAGGTCAAACAAGCAAAAGTTCGTAAAGCGAGACAAGGTAACCTTTCTATATCCTCAAGTACTCTAATGTTCGAGAAATTATCGTCAGTTTTCAAGAATCAAGATCGGAAAAAACCAACATGTATTCACTCTAAGAAAATGGCTCATTTCCTCTACAACTGTAACTTGCACTTAAGATGTAGCTGGTGTTAGCTCCTCTCTTATTTTTCGTAGGTAAAGGACATTCAAGATAGGAAAGTAATTGCTCAAGGTATTTCTAAAACAAATCGTTTTACAACATTAATTTTGAAAATATTCGATAAATACGAATAGGTCACAGCATATTTTTTTCAATCTACATAGCTTCTGCATTTTTCTGTTTCTTTTTCAAGCAATAAACTAGGCTATATCCTTGCTTGATTTTTCCTTTCTTCTCTCTTACTAGTTGTGATGGTTTCCGTTGAAGTGGTCTGATGGATAGACGAGGAGATCCCGTGTGATAATTCAGTTTACATTCGTATGAAGTGCTGAGATATTTGCAAAGTTCCGGACCACAGGTGTATGCAGTGGGGAACGAACACGCGCTGTTGTCCTTACCGGGGAGCAGCGCACTTCACCACTACACCAACCGGGTCCTTCGCTTTGCATGTATCTCAGCTAGTTCTATCGATCTTTTTTTACCATCAGCAATCACCCGTCAACGGGATTGATTTGGGGAGCCAATATCGGCATTGAACCCAGTTAAGCTGAGGCCTCGTTATAATCACAATCTTAAGTCTTTTATTTACTGCCTTTTTCTTCTTAATGGCAGGATATGTTGTGAAATATAACTCGTATGAAGTGCTGAGATATTTGCAAATATTTTATATATTATACACAACATACCCTGCCATTAAGAAGAAAAAGGCAGTAAATAAAAGAGTTAAGATTCAGTTTACATTGTCCGAATGCACTGGAATCCGCGGTTCAGTTGAAAATGTAGAAAATCAGTACAGGTTACTAACTGCTTCAGTGAACGACCTGCGCAGTGCAATGTTCACTTACATAGCCTTGTCTGTCTTGAGAAAGTAAAGTAACAGTCATAATTGTATTGAATTAGATATCAATAGCAGTGGTTTTCAACTATCTTCAAATAACAAAAAGAGGAATCATTCAGTTTTTTTGTACGGTAATATACTTTACTTCTAATAAGGCTCGTGGTGAAAAAAAATTTAATTAGCGATGAAAATCTGAAAGTGTCGTCTGAGTGACAGACATGAAGCATGTCGATGAAAAGGGTACAATTATAGAGCGGAGTGTGGTTTGAGCTGAACTGAAAGAAAAGACACCCGCAGCGCTTGTCGACAAATCCACGACAAATCCACGTCGTTCATGGTGGATCGCTCCAGGTTGCCCATAACTCAGGGCGGCAACTCTTATTAGTGACGTGAAATTGACACTACTATGCAACATGACAATTATTCATATATTTTTACCACCTAAACAACATTTCACACTATCACTCACATAGTGAAAAATGCCAGTCGTCATTATTCTTCTTAGCGCTTTTTTTGTGGCGGGTGTGGCACAGTGGTAGAAGGCGCCTTGTAGAACACACATGGGATCGATCCCCGCGCCCATGGCTCACCAAGCCTTCCATCCATCCAGGGTCGGCAAATTGGCATCGTACTTATCTGGGAGGATAGTAGCACTGGGTCGATACATAGGTAGGCCACCGCAAGCCATTGTAAAGGCCAGGTATGCATTCAATCACCTCCAAACTATGCTTAATGAAGTTGAATGCATGGCGCATGTCTCAGGGATTGATAAAGACCAAGAGTTTTATCCTTTTTTTCTCTTTTGGCCACCCTTGTAATCACAGATTTTGAAAAGAGGTTCGAGCAACTCGTTGGATTGTGGATGCGTGGAAGCAAATGGAATCCGAAAATATTGGAAATGGTAAATGTGATAAGCGCATAATGTGATAAATTTGATGTCAGGTCATATAAAAGCAACAATGTCATATCTTGCAACAACTCCCGTTAAGACTGTAAATTATGAGTCAGTTATGCCTATCGTTAGTTTTGAGATATCATAATTCTTTATGTATGTTTTCAGGTGGCCATTCCAACTAGAAACACAGATTAGCAAGGCGATCAAGTAATCGTGGTCGAATTTGAAGCCAACACCATGAAAACGAGACTTTTTATTCGCATCGACCCTTTTCCACAAACTACGTTATTACCACTTTTGCAACAAATGAAAAATCTATTTTTGGTTCCAGGAATATATGTTGGTAATATTATACCATGGCCTATTATTTCACGAAGAAAAAACAACATGCAAGTGCACCTAGAAGGAACTAATGAACCTTAGGGGTGAAATTGGTGTGATATTAAGACGACTCCTGTTTCGTCACTGTTTGGCTGACTGCCGGCGATGAGCTGCTCCACCAGCAGCGTAACAACCTTTGCTGAGACTTTTAAGCATTGAGTAGCGTTTAAAGCCCACCACCTATAGATATGATTTTCAGGAAGAAAACATGCCAATAGAACACATAAAAGAACTTTTGATTTTTCATGTCTAAAACGGAAAAGTAGGATTTACCAGAAATCCATGGTAGAATGTAGAGATTAGAGTCGGAAGGACAAATTTTTAAAGAGGTGGATGGCAAATAAAAGACGATTTCCAATAATAAGACAGTCCAGTTGTCATTTAGCGTAGTGAGGATGTCTTTCGTCAAATCCTATGCTTCAAATTCTATGGAAGCAATATATAACCGACTTTTAAGTGACGAACGATCTCATTGCCTATCAATTTTTTTGTCGCCTCACTGAAGTCAGACGTGTAATTGTATAGGTTAAAAAGACCTCAACCTATATTTTACACGTAAAATGGCAGTTTTTCCATACAAACAAAGATCTTTTAAACAGCCTTTAATGATTACCTCGTTAAATACAATAAAACTCCAATGGAATATAAAAGCGAATGCACATTCCCGAAAGCTTTCTTAACCTAAGACTCACAAGAGACTCACAAAGGAGGGATTTTTAGTGGAGTCTAGAAAAATTATGGCATGAATGTGTATAGAAATGTAGGAAGAAAGAACTCTACATAGAATTGGAGATTTCGTCAGCAAAGACGTTTAGCAAGAAAAGAAAGGAAAACTGAAATCGCAGCCGTCTTTAAGAGATGCCAGCAATTCCAATCCATTAGAATAGCTCAATATCACATGAGACGAACAAAAAAGCGAAAAGAGAAGAATTTATTAAACATACGGAGGGAAATTGCTAATACTATTTTACGTGTGCAAATTCGAATTCAAAAGCAGCTGTAGAGCTAACCAATCACGAAGGTGTAGGTTCCTACTACTTCAGCAGTTATCATAAAAAAGGATAAAGGAAATAGCTCTGGGTGCCGATCACCAATGTCGATAAAAGGAAGATCTCGACGTTGATCAATCAATGAGGAATGCGTCATGCATTCGACTTCATTAAGTTTCGTTCGAGGTGAGTGAATGCATATCTGGCCTTTACAGTGACTCGCTGTGACCTATCGATGTATTGAGCCAGCGCTGCCATCCTCCAAGACAAGTCTGGTACCAATTTGCCGAGCCCGGTGGGTTGGAAGACTTGGTGGGCATTAGTCGCGGGGATCGATTCCACGTGTGTGTTGCATGGTGCCTCCGACCACTGGGCCACAAACACCCTACAGATATCATAAGTTCGCAAAATAACAATATGTTGTAATTTTTTTTTCGGAATGGGGCACAAAAGTCCTTATTAACATAAGGGAGCAGTTTATTAGATTAGATTGAAATAAATCTGAGAACCGAAAATATTCGACAGATTAACCTAATGGAACGTGAAAAGGATGAACTTTCAGATTTTGTTTGTGATATGTAAAAGACCCGCAAAATTATGTGCTGTCACACTCTCACCACGAGTGGCACCTGTTGGTGTTACGATGAACCTGCGGGAGTGGCAGGTAAGACACCCATAAGTCTCATTTTCTCCCATCAGTTTGCTTAAGAATATGTACACATATAGAGTATATAATAAAGACACACATAGAGCTACTTTCCTACAGCTTTTGTAATCAACTAACAGCTTATGAAGCACAGATGTTGTATTTGTCATTGTTAGGAAAAAGCTCTATTGTGCACTTGGGAATTTACAAAAGAACGGTTTCCAGAACGAGTTCACTAACCAGAAATTTGGATACTAGTCGACAACTATTTCAATCGTAGTTTCTATAATGAATAATGATTATCGCACAAAGTGTGCAGGTGCAAAAAGAACACTGGAGCAGTGATCCATAAGTTGCAAGCCGCTTCCAAATCCTGAGAGTAATGTGTTTGCCCGATGGACAATGGCAACATATAGTAAATAACGCACCTATCATTAGCACCATGGAGCGACAGAGCCAAGTTTTTTACAGTCCATTCATATTCATCACTCACGAAATGCTCTTGTTATGAAAATTGTTGCTCATTTTCAAAAAACCAGGAGGTCAGTAGAAGCTGAAAATTAGGCGCCGTCCAGTCCGCGGCAAACGCGAGATTAGTCGTCGTCACGAGAGTGTTGAAAAAGATGCGTACCATTCGTGACATAACAATAGGCAAAAAAGGATACATTGAAAATTGAGCGATGTTCGAATTAGAGTGGACTATTTTGGTGACTTACGCATAGATAGACTTAGTCAGAAACAAGTATAGGACCATTCATGGATTATCTGGAACTAGTGAAACTCGCAGAGCATTAGAGTTCATTTCAAACAAGTGAAAATGTGGAACAAAGGTTCGGAAATGTGAATGGTCTAGTAATCGAAGCGAGATGCCGTTCAGTACATATGAATATCTTTTTGGTCCCGTTGTTGCCAAGAAATTTCTTAAATGCTTAAATTCTCCAATTCATTGGGGTGTTCACATCATGCATATTCTTACATGGATACAAAAATTAAAAGCTCTGTCTTAACCCTTTTATTTACTGCCTTTTTCTTCTTAATGGCAGGGTATGTTGCGAAATATAACTCGCATGAAATGCTGAGATATTTGCAAAACTCCGGACCACAGGTGTATGCAGTGGGGAACGAACACGAGCTGTTGTCCTTACCGGGGATCCGACCCGGATGGTGTAGTGGTGAAGTGCGCTGCTCCCCGGTAAGGACAACAGCGCGTGTTCGTTCGCCACTGCATACACCTGTGGTCCGGAGTTTTGCAAATATCTAAGCATTTCATACGAGTTAAAAGCTCTGTTTTATCAAGTACAGGAATACCTTCAATATAACTTCTTACAGAGGAAAAAATGATTAACGAAAACTGAAAGGCAAAACTCGAGAAGCGCATAAGTACATCCTGCTTTGTCAACACTTTGAATATATTTTTAAGCGATTCTGAGGTAACGTAAGTGCTTAGAACCATTCTTAAATGAATTTTTCATCTCGATAAGTATGAAGTATCGGAAAACTGGTGAGTGCGGTTTTCAATAGGTCGCCTACCCGCAGGATATCTGGCATGTATGTTTTAAGCGATGCTCCATACTCTCCCAATTCGCCATCTTAGTTGTTCAGACCCGGCTGTTAATTGTTTTTAATCAAGAAGACGTAATTGGTTCAGTCAGCTAAAAGCGATTAAGCATCTCAAGCTGCTATTATCATTTGAACCATCTTTTTTTTTATTAACGGTAACAACATATATGATTCATGCAAGCAAAAAAGGAAATGCCCTTTCCAACTCTGGCAAACAAATCCCATTTCATTAGTAAATGGAATAGAACTTTGGAGGACGAGATGCTCCATCTTTTTTTCTATAATGACAAACTTGACGGTTTTAGAGTCAACAAAACGCAATCCTTTTCGCTGTTTTCTCAAGTGACCCGAATTTCGCGCTTTAAAAGTGTTTGAATAGACAGAATTCCGCAATGATACATACTGGGACACGAGCAAAACTGGTAACCTCAAGTGGGCTATCAGCCGGCGATTACCCTTTTTAGGGCCTCAGGTTCCACCACACCAACCGAATCCCTTGATTTGTCTTATACTCAGTCTGCTCTCGACTCTATCGATGCTATCGGCAAACACAATATTTTATCTCTTACCCTCTCATGCCACGGATCTCCCACATATGAGGGATCTCGAGCCAGTTAGTCGCAAGGCTACGTGGAGGGTCTCCAGGTGGCGGATAGGGGGTTAATCGCGGAACAAAAGCGATCTTTGCTTCCCTGAGACGCAGATGGTTCCAGGGGATGGACTCCCTGTTTCTGCTGCGCTGATTTGGCAAATACTTTCTGTATTTGCTAGGCGTACTCATGCATTTGTGTGTGGGTGCGCTCTTGTTTATGCGGATTGTATTCTACGAGTCAATTCGGCCAAAAGCCTGCAAACAAGTGACTGGGAAGTAAATGGGAGGCGGTTAGGAGCCGCAACAAATAAGCTCCATGTCCACTCTGAGAGAGCATGGCAAGCTACCCGTGAGTATACCCAGCCGTCACGTTCAAAGCCCAGCAAGCTATACGTAGGTATCAAAAATGCCAAACACAGTAAAATGAACGAGCCTCATTCCCCTGACCCCGAAAGCGCCCCCAATTTCGCAGCGTTTCGCAGTAGGACGAGTACGGAGAGGCTGCTAAAATCTCAGTGCCAGTGGAAGCTGCCTGGATTACAAAGAACTATGGTGACGATCTGTACCTACAAAGCAAGTGCACTTGCATCCGAGTCCAAGATAGAAGACTTGCTCATGCATGCAAGAAGGATAAAGTACGACGTCATCGGCCTGACCGAGACGAGAAGACGCCAGCCTTTCAACGCCGTCTATGACACCGGAGAGGAACTGTTCCTCGGAACATGCGACAGTAGAGGTGTAGGCGGCGCCGACGTTCTCGTCAACACCAGTTTGTCCATGAACACCGATCCATTCGAACAACTTACAACCCGAATCGGACGTTTACGATTAAAAAGGTGTGGATTAATACCAGCTTTGACAATCGTTGTTCACACACCGCCGTCAAGCGATGACGAAGAAGAAGTCGAGGCGTTCAATATGGACTTGGAGATGTTCTACAGAGAAGACCACACATTCTTCAAGGTCGTCATTGGAGATTTCAACGCCAAGTTGGACCAAGAAGAACGTCCGAAGAACATTACATTGGAAGCCACGGATTAGAATGGAACGAACAGAGTGAGCGGCTATCTGAGTTTATCATTAACGAAATAGACCACATCACAGTAAATAGAAGGTTTCGCCTAACCAACGTCACTGTTGTCCCAAAATTCTACACGGTATCAGACCACTGTCTCCTTCTTGCAAGATTCTATTTCTCGCGGAAAGGAGAAAAAGCCGCTAAATTCAAAAACCGAAGTCCTAGAACCACCGTAAACTGGGACTTCTTCAATTCATTAGTCGGATGTTGGGAAGATGCCCTTGTCGATAACATCGACGAACAAAACCGGCTCATTCAACATCTTCACGCAAGCGCTATGAAACCTGAGAGTTCGAAAGTCACCAAAAGACGTCTTTCTCCATAAACACTTGAACTGATACGCCAGCGTGGAATCGCACGAGCTGCAGGCAACCGCGAACTAATGTCCGAACTTGCAAAACAATGCAGAAAGGTGATAAAAGAAGATGTTAAAGAGAAAAGAGCAGCAGTAATGGCCGAAGCTGCAGAGGCTGAGAAAAGCATTCGCAAAGCCCATCGAAGCTTCACCAATTACAAGACCAAAACGATTGCTCTACGGCGCCCAGACGGAACAATTACAGCGTCCAGAAAGGTAATGGAGAAAATCATTCACGAATACTGCTCGGATTTCTTCGATAGCCACGTCCACCTCCCGTAATACGAAATAAAGGAGGAGGGATATGTTGTACCACCGGTTCTCCCATTCGAAATCCGACATGCCATTTCGTCGGTGAGAAATCGAACAGGTTAGGACAAGAACACCTGATGAACCTTCTGCCAGTCCTCGTAAACATACTGGCTCGTCTCTTCACACGTTACCTGTCTGAATGCAAGGTCCCTACTTAGTAGAAGTCCACCAAAACCGTGTTATTTTTCAAGAAGGGTGACCTACACGATAACGGCAACTATCGCCCAATCTGCCTACTGTCTGTCGTCTACAAACTTTTCACTCGAGTCATTCTAAACAGGATTAAGAGAACGCCGGACAAAGGACAGCCATGTGAGCAAGCAGGGTTTCGAAGAGGATTTAGTACGATGGGCCACATCCACACGGTAACGAGGCTCATTGAAGTATCGCGAAAGTATTAAATACCGCTCTGTCTCACTTTCATCGATTTACAGAAGGCCTTTGATTCAGTTGAGATAGAAACAGTCTTTGAAGCCCTTGATATTCATGGAGTCCCTACGCAAAACACAAGGATTCTTCGTAAGCTGTACACATATTTCGCAGTCAAGATATCACCATTCTACAACGATATTAACATTGACATCAAAAGTGGAATTAGGCAAGGCGATACCATCTTGGTAAAATTATTTACCGCCACCCTCCAGAACGTCATGCAAACATTGGAATGGGATAATATGGGAGTGAAAATCGACGGTCGACAGTTACAACATCTTCGCTTTTCTGATGACATCGTCCTAATAACACCAAACATTAGGCAAGCGGGAACGTATGCTTGACGATTTTGTTAAAGCCTGTGGAAAGACTGGTCTTCAACTTAGTCTCACAAAAACGATGTTTATGAGGAACGGACTGGATTTGTATGCCTCATTCACGTTCAACGGAGCGAATTTCTCCGAATGCTCCAATTATGTATGTCTAGTTGAGGAAATCAATATGGTGAACGACTTAGCTCCAGAGCTGAGCAGAAGGAAACGAGCGGCTTGGGGAGCTTTCAAGAGCATCGAAGAAGTAGTGAGTAGAACAAAGAACACCCAACTCCATGGCCGCATTTTCGACTCAACGGTACTTCTTGCCCTAATGTATGCGTCAGAAACCTGGTCGCGGCGTACGCAGAACGAACGGTCACTCAGCGTTATCGTACGCGCAGTCGAAAGGGCGGTGCTAGGAGTATCCCGTTACACACAAGTAAGGGATGGGATCCGAAGCTCCGATCTGCGTCAACGACCAAAGATCAAAGATGCCATTCTGCATGCCAAACAGTCGAAGATAAGGTGGACGGACACGTAGTGCGTATGAATGACAACCGATGGACAAGAGCTGTTAGTGACTGAATTCCTCGGGATGTCAAACGTACTGCAGGAAGACCACCGACCCGATGGTCAGAGTTCTTCACAAGGAGCTTTAAAGGAAGATATCATGCTCGACGAGCCCCTAGATCGATCAGAACCTACTGGGCTACTCTTGCATGCGACAGCGAAGAATGGAAGATTTACTGGCTCCCGCTCGAGTCACTCGACCATTAACGGGACTACACGTGATACAGGTGATACCCTGTCATAAAAAAATAAGAAAAAGAAAGTCAAAAGTCAAACAAGGAAAACTCCGTCCAACCTGTGACAAGGGTGTTCCGCAGTTCTACTGTCAGCGTCCTCAGTTGCAGCGCTAGGGTAAATTATTTTAAAATTTAAGCTTCGTTTTAGGTTTATTGGACATCTGAAATTTATACATATCTGTAATTAAATTGTTGTTTTAAAAATCTTTGTCTCATTGGAGCCTTGACGGGAAGTTCCATCTCTGAACGGATGTTATGCTCTCATTTCCCTAAATACACTAGTTGTAGTAAAATGCTCAATAACCGGCGAAAATTATGCATCGTCGCAGTCTATCGTGGACGTTGCCAATTCTTCAAAACACTGTACTCCACAGAAAGTATTCTTAGAGCAAATGCAAATTACAAGACTCTTCTCAGCCCAGTCGTGATAACGAATACGGCAGACAAATCTATTGGTAATGTGAGTTTGCAAGAAAATGTTTTCGTTGTTGCATACATCTTCTGCTGAATAGTCTCCTTAAAACAAGTATTCATAAGTATTCCGTAACATTTCATGCGAGGGGGAATGAAAATTATCGACAAGAAGAGCTAAGCTCAGGACAATAAACAAGGTAATATCGCAGACGTTGCACATTGACTCTTGTTACAAATGAACTCATTCAGACAAGTTTTGCACATTTGCGAGACTGAAAAAGTATAGGGCTAATGGAAGGAATCCAATGTCCTTGTAGAGATACGGCGGTCCTCAAAGCAGTATTTCAGCGTGTCTTTTCAAAACATTACATATTTGATGACATTGAAATGACGTATAATTGATCTGATAGAGAGCAATGGAAAAAGAGGGAAGTGAATACGAAATGTCATTTTGTCGGATGTGCTACAAAAGTTGGATAATTCAATTATGATAATGAAATGTTTCAGTTATTTCAGATCCCAAAACGAGTTCTGTCGTAGAGTCACAGCATTCAATGCTATTTCCAAAAAAAAAAAAGTTTTTTATGAGAAACTCACTTGCTGCTGACGCCGCAATCAACGTTAGAAATAGCGAACATCTCTAGACGTTCCAACTATGAGTATCTCATTTGAGAAGTCAATTAAATAAATAATTCAGACCTAGAGCTAAATATAAGGTAACTGCCGGCTTCATAGAGCTTAGAAAGGAGTCTAGTTATATATTTCCTAAGGCAGAAAAAATGTCCAACTCTAAGCACCCTCTTGATTCTTTCAGCCACTAAGTCCCGATTAAGTGCACATTGTACAAAAAAAAGATTAAAGTACGATGATGACTATCGAATTCACTTTTCGCAAGCAGTATTCCGTATTGTGAAAACGCAAGAGGAAATCCAGAGTTCCGGCACATGTCAACTGCGAAAGATCAGAGAAGCTGTCGAATAAGTAAAGATGTTAGAAACCAGATGACAGGACACATGTGTCTTAACGAATCGGTGAGCAAGAGCTATTTGCGGGGTGCCATGGGACGTTAAGTAATAACAGAAAGATCACTGATCATATAGCCTAGCTTCTTCGCAAAACCTCCCCCGAAGGAAAAATATGAGGTTGTTGTTTGTGTCTAACAAACAAGTATAACTAACTGACTAGCTCTAGATCTTGAAATAAACGTATTAAAATTGTTCTCGTAAACACATAAACTAATCGATTTAAACTTGTCAATATGGTGCTCAACCTTCTATTTTGAACCTAAAAGGAGCAATCGTTATGCCCAGATCCATTCTAAAAGAGCTTGGCCTTGACAACATGTTCTCAGTTGTGCATGAAATTCTTCCATGTTATCTCTGTGGTCTGAGATAAAGCTATTTTCTAAATCATTTCCACCAAATAAAATTAGATATTCTCCAACGATTTGAGCTCATCGATATTTTCATAAATAAACTCATCGTAGTTAACGAGTTTTATGTCATATATACGTCAGGAGATATGTAAAAATGCCATCTTAATTGCAGTGTCCGGAAGATCAGTCTGTCAAAACCCCTAAGTGGTCTTATTGTTCACCATCATTGCATTTCACATGTTGTAACACCATTTTCCAGTGATGTAAAAACAATTTTAGAATGTAAAAAAACTCCAACTGCTAATCAGTAGCTAATGAATAGTGGTTGAAAAGCATTCTATTGAACAAGGATTGCCAATTTTTTCAACTTTATTAACATTTTTACTCATTTAAGCACTGTTGTGATACTGAGATGTGTTAAAAGACGATGTTTCCTCTTTATGTAACAATTCCTACATAAACTGTGGCACCCTACTCAAAAAATTCTGTATGAGAGGGAACCTAGATGTATTTGCAGATGCTTAAAATCTCCTAGCAAACAAAAGAGGTAAAGCAGTCGACGATGATCTAAATCTAAGGGAGGCGAAATGTACTCGATCTTCATCTTTAGAGGTGGCGAAATGCATATCCGGTTTGTACAATGACTCGCGGTGGTCTGTCGATGTATTGAGTCAGTGCTGCTCTTCCCCCATACAAAGCTGTTACCAATTTATCGACGCCGAAGGGATGGAAGGTTAAGTGAGCTCATCGCTCGTGATCGATCCAGCGACCACCTGTGTATTGTAGTGCACCTTCAGCTTAAAAATGATTACTATGAAAAGGCAACGTTGAAGAGAACTGGAGAAGAAACTGCCGTAAGAATTCCACAATACTGCATCGATTAAAGAATCATGAACTGGAGGAACTGTTTTTACCTCTGTGCTTAAAAACATAGCTCACCTCACACGAACATCGTTGATGGAGTTACACGTTTTTGACACTGTTCATCTTCATGTTGCATTATTTCAGATACTACCGCTATAATACAATCTATTATTTTTTTATATTTTAAGATTGCCTAATATCGTTGTTGAAAAATGCTGCAGTTCATTTGAGTGATAGTACTTCTAAATGTGAAGCGATGAAGAGTAACATCCATTATGTTCACTATCTGTCCACCTCGTAGTTCGTATACATCATTAATATTCTCACCTATTCTATTCTACCTGTGTTAATTAAACATTGTGTACTAATGGACAGCTAGTCGACACATTTCCCTTCTGAAATATTCTCTGGTGCTTCTTCGATTATTCAGTTAATTCATATAGTGGGGGTTCAAGTAGCAAAAGCTCTATTACACTTGCTGTCACTTTGCTCCATAATGGTGAATAGAAGGGAAAGTGAGGTAACATTCCACGTCCATGCATGTTTCCACGAACGACTAACAGTTGACTTCAAAAAGTTGTGATTTTGTTCGTATTTTTGTTGAGCAAACGCGAGGTGTTATTATTCTCTGTTCACGATTAAGCTGGCGTTTCGGCGGATTTCGACTTCCTCAGAGCCTGGAAAGGTCAAGTTGATAGCAATCTACTCGGCCAGACGCCTCCACAACCAAACAAAGGAACCCCAAAACAAGATTTCAATCACTTTGAACACAGCTTTGCACACTCACCGCTTCCTATGAGGTTTCCACTAAGTATGTCACGTAGAGACCAGCCGCACAGAAATCACATGGAAGTATAATGTGCCCCTCACATCAGAAAAGCAGTTTTATATACTGCCCTATATCACGCGTGATAATGAGGCATTCTTCCCTGCAGTTCATTTTCGGATTTCTGGAATTAATCCAGAATGCCTCGAGAGTTTTGCGCGCTTGTGTTCTTGATTCGCGTGCGAGGATCGTGACACATACTTCGAAGTCGTCCCCGTTATGTCTCTGGGTCCTGTGCGTGCCTAGCGGGGTATTTGGTCTATTTTTGCCGGCTAGGTGTTCTTTCATGCGGACACAGAGGGGTCTACCCGTTTCGCCAATGTATTCGTCACCACACGTCTTACAGGAGATCAGATAAACTATACCCGAGCTCATGCAATCACCGTCTCTACCACTGGGGCAAATTATGCAATTTTGAGTTGCACATAGACGGTCATATAGGCGGTTGCGAACTAGCTGGCGCTTAAGATTACTCGGTGGTATTTCAACTGCGCTCACCGAATTCTCTAAGCCCGCCCTTCTTAAGCAGCGTTTTATAGCTGTACTTATATCATTTGAGATAAAGGGTAGGATAAACGGGACCCTTCTATCGCTAGAGTTGTTGTCTGGAGGCCTAGGATTTCCCCTACACCTATCCTGAGCTACAGTT
>UYYA01004120.1:0-64383 GCA_900624975.1 Angiostrongylus costaricensis | reverse complement strand
GGGTGAACTTGATGTACTCTGACTGTGTGTTTAACAACTCAAAGCATTTGTCCATTTCCTCCTGTGTTGAGCAAAGGACAAAGCAGTCGTCTACATACCTACAGTAGAGTAGCGGCCCGAGATCAGTCACCGGTGCTTCCACTTTAGACATAAATGCAATGGCAAGGCTTGGAGCCAGTCGTTGTCCCATTGCCAACCCTCTTATTTGAGCGTAGTACTTTCCGGACCATCTGAAGATTGAGCAGCTCAAGCATTCTTTTAAGAGTGCCATCAACTGCTCTATCTTGAAGCCATACATGTTTATTTCTCCTTCGTGTTGTGTAAGGAGTTCGAATATGGCTTGCATTGCGGAGTCATTCGACACGTTTGTATAAAGGGCGGTAACGTCGAAGGACTCCATCACGCACGCGCTGTTGGGCTGCGCAGTACGTAGACGATCCAGAAACATCTGGGTATTCGTAAGATGGGCTGGAATGTGTTTCAACAACTGGTTAAATATTAGGGTTAAAAACCATGTTATCCTGTCCGTTGGCCCGTCTACGCAGCTGATGATAGGTCTAACCTTAAACAGTGATGGATCGGTAGACGCAAGATCATCGCTGGATACTAACTTATGAGTTTTTATAAGTAAGTACAAGACGGGGCATGTTGGTAAGTCAACTTTTAGTTGAGAGATAACTGATGGTTTTAAGCTAGCAGCCCTTGCCATTTTGGCCCATTCGTGGTTCAGTTTTCGGTATTTACTTTTAAATTCCTTCTCAGATGATGGGCGATATAGCGAAGCATCTTCAAGATGCTTTTTCGTTATCTCCACATCCAACTGATGAGGAATTACGACAAACTCTCCACCCTTATCACTTACGGAAAGTCTAATGGTTTTCAGCCTTATCAGCTCTCGTACCTCTCTCATACCACGTTTTTGCACTGGAGTGAGGTTTGAGCTGTATCTTTTCGCGCGATAGTGATTAAGGACTTTGAGAGTTTCATTCGCAAACATCCGAAATTTAACATCAACTTCATTATTGGGCTCTTGTTGTCTAAAGAACGTCGGGGAAATGGTGCCATTGGTAGGGCCCCCACTTGATGTTGTTCGCACCTATTTAGCGCTTCATCTCTAGCTTTTTTGTGGAGTCTATCTTGAAGTTCATGTAAACCACATGCGACCCTACGCAAGATTATCTTAGAAATGGGTTCAGATGGTGAGAAACTCGGCCCCAATTCTAATAACGAGCGCGCACCGTCAGGGAGAGTTATGCCTCCTAACACGGTTAGCCTTGAATTTTCTTGCACATTACCTATCCTAATGTGATCTGTTTGATGTTCTTTAGCGACAAAAAGTTGTGTTCTGCATATATTATCAGTTCGATAAACGATCCAACTTTTGCTACACTTTCTTACTCAGAACCCTTAGCAATCAGTTCGTTTAGACTTTGTTGTAAAACATAAAATATTTCCAGGAATACTGCAACTGTTACATTACAAATGTCTTAAGATGAATGAACCTTCTAGGAAGTATGAATTATGCAGTAATGTCCTAATAACAAAGTTGTAGATAAAATGTATCTACGGATAGAAAAGAGAGAGAGGGCGAGAGGAAGAAGGAAAGTGAAAGAGGGAAAAGACAATTTCGGAATTAGAAACTACTTCGAGAAAAGGGGCTATGATGTTTGGCAGAATTCCATGTAGTATGAACTCTCATGTACACCATAGATGTTTGTCAAGAACAATAAGTGTATAATAGAAAAAAAGTGGAACAACAAAAACATAAATGATGCTGAAAGTAACCTTTTCAGTAAACCAGTGAACTAAATGCTAAGAATTGTTCTGATTGGAGGTGTTTCAACCACTTTTTCAAAGTTTTCAAGTGTATTTAGAATCAAAAAACAGTTTGAGGAAGCGAAAGAAGCGAACGATTGGTAGAAGACATGGAAAATGTGAAATAACGATCCAGGATGGCGTTTTAAATTGATTCTGTGTGTGAGATGCAACGCGAGAATATGGACCTGTGTCCAATTACAATCTAGTAAATCGCTCCAGTATTGGCTATTTGTAAAAGAGAATGTGACGCTCTGATAGTTGTGAAAGTTCAATCAGATGAATTAGATAAATTAGATGAATCAGATCGGAATCAGATCATATGTGGGCCGAGAAGTCCTCCGAAGAATTTGTGATACCTCACTAATCGTCTTATTTAAACAAAAAGTTCTTGAGCTTAATAAACGTACCAAGACATCAATGAGCATTAACGTGCGCCTATATGACATCTGAGTTTTTGTGACAGATGTCATGAAAGGAGCCTAATTTCCGTCGGCTCCTGCGTGTTTTTCGATAGGCTAATGCACTTTGAGCAGCTCAGAACTTAACTTACTCACAAATTAGGTTCTTCTCTGTCGTTCTAGTTCTATAAATTAAATTTTCTAAGTGCAGTGTTATTTTTGATCGGTTTAAAATCCAAACTTCCAAGAGAGCGACATTATGAATTCTTCACTTATAGCGTTAATGCATAAGTTGAAGATTTTAATGATAGATTGTGGAACATCACTAGATTTCACTGAATGAAATTCCGTCCAATCAGTCGTTTCTCTGTGCGAATTACGAGCTTTGGCAGAGAAAGACAAATATACTTAAGCAGTAGAAAACCAATAGGAAAGAGAGGAAAGAGTACGTTTTATGCTCGACAAAAATGCAGTGGTGAAGGATAAGAAGTGACGTTACTCCTTGTTTGCAAAAATCTGTAGATTATTTTAACCATATCTATTTCAATTAGTTCACTCTGAAATGAATTACGTGTCGGTTTAGAGTATATAATGGATTACAATGTTTCATACACCTTTGAGTTGAGCGGCATAGAATAATTTCGCATACGCTGATCAGGATTCATTGCATCTCACGCTTTAATTTCAACACTTTGGAGACAAAAAACACTGTAGAAAGCCACAGATGAGGTTTTTCCACTTTTTGTTAACTGCTTCTTTTTTAAATGGTTAACGTAGCATAGCTCTTAAGCAACTCATACACGGCTCTATCTGCTCTAAATGTGATGACTTTCGACAAGAAAATTTTAGAAGGAACTCGAACAAGGAAAAGAACTATATGTAATTAAAAAAAAGTCAGCAGGCTTATACGAATAAAGCTTTGCAATTGGACAAGACAAGAACTACTCCTGAAGCTCAAGGAGACCAACTTAGTATTGAATAGGCCACGTGCGTTAAATATGATAGCTGATATTTTTACTTAAAAGGGAAGGATTACAACGTTAAAGCACGCACTCACTACAGTTTGCTACAATCATGTTAGTGGTGCATCAAATTAGTGTGCACCCTTCAAAACGAAACCGTTGCGAGTTGAATGAACGTTTTCAAGCATAAACACCTTCAGATAGGAACAAAGCTCAAGTCAAACAATTACTGGAGATCAATGCTTTCGAGCTGTTTGGAAACGGCTACCTAATAAGACTGGAAATATCGAAACAAATTAATTGAGTAAGAAGAAGTTGTGAAGTCTTATAAAAAAGGCTATTCAAAACATATCTTCTCGCATGCGCGTAATATTTTATAAAAACACTAAACTTTGAAAATCCTCTTAATTTACTTTAACTTTAAGTAAGTATTAGTGCAGATGATCGGAACTAAAGTTGATTGGATACTTGCATACTTGGACGGCCCGACCTCACAGGTTGTGCAGACCCCATAATAATCTCATTTGTTCGCAAATTTGCTTCTTTAGCCATTGTGATTTTCTGAGGTCGCGAGGTCAGCCTGGCCAAAATCTGCTCCAGGCTTGCACCACCAGAGGCAGTCGCATCCTTTGTGGATCGGAGGGAGATTTGTCACCATGCGACTAGTTTGGTATTAGGACGGTGGTCGTTCCTAGTATTGGTTTACCCTTAGCTAAGTTTCCTCATGGAAACGCCTGACTCGTTCCCAGCTTGGCAAACCCTGCGGAGTGGATGAATGCCCCGCTATACATCGCAACATGACACCTGGAAAAACCTCCCAGTCACGATGAGGCGATAAGCCATTTGAGAGGCTAAAGTTGACTTTGTGCGTGAAGTAAGAAAAATCGAGCTTCGAAACAACTACAGAAGTCCACAACATTCGCATGGCTCCGTTATCCAACTGTCTTAGAAAGAAAACTTTCTTGATTTTCCACGATTATAATTTGTCTTCTTCGCCGTTCAGCTCTAACTTTTTTCCTATTGAAGGAAAATGAAGGCCAAAAATGCTCAAAATTGAAGTCGAATTTCGTTTTTTAGTCTCGTAAGTGCATTGTCTTGAAGATAGATAAATTTGAAAGTCATATATTTAGAAGAAAACAGAACATGGCTGATTAATGTTATGAGACGACGACGGATGAACAAGAAGAACGAAGAGTTTCATTTCAAGAGGTTATCAACACATGTGGAAATCGTCTCCATAATGTGTTGATATGGTTGTCGTCAGCAACTGTCGTAATATCTCTACAATACTATATCCAGCTTAACTGGGTACAATGCCGATTTGGGCTCCCCAGAACAATCCCGTTGACGGGTGATTGCTGATGGCAAAAGTTCAATAGAACTAGCTGAGAGGCAGGCAAAACGAAGGACCCGGATGGTGTGGTGGTGACGCTACTCCCCGGTAAGGACAATAGCGCGGGTTCGCTCCACACCCCTCCCCCCCTCCCACCGCATACACCTGCGGTCCGGAGTTTTGCAAATATCTCAGCATTATCTACAATATTATTAAAACATAAACGGAGCATCGTGCACAGCGTAAGCCATCTTTCACCTCGTCAGTGATATGTGTCTAACTACCTAAGCGTCAGCTGGCCCATGCAGGAAATCGTATTATTCGAAATGTTCCAACGGTTTTCTAAAAACTCGTCTGTATAATCTGAAATGCAGCCGATACTCAAGTAGCATGAGCTGGCAGCAGTAGAGCTTCCATGCGTCAATATCTAAGTCTACAACTTCCGAGCCTAGCTGGGCAGATGCAAAGAATCACAATTTTATACGTTGCGCGTTATTCCCAACTCAGCCTCAAGTAGCTCGACATGGAATGTTGTGCCATTGGACTTATCCTGTCTAGATGTCAAAATAGAGATATCAAACTTTTTCTCAGTAGGGATGATCCTTGCTTGAGGGTGAACAGTCAGTCACAGTTCGACACCAAGGAATGTCCTACATCTACGATGAAGCATCAGGCCATTAGGAGAGACCCTAAGAATTGGACAGAAATATATCTTCATTGCGTTGTGACACTAATCGTCAAGTGGCTTTGAGTTAGCGGCAGTAAAGCCTCATTTCGTCTTTGTTTACCAGCATAGCTTCGCTGACTTCTTTCAGTTAGGTATTCTCTTCCTTTATGCAATACCTTATAATAGCGCATATATTTAGAAAACTTTCCAGCTTTTCTCATAGTTTCTTTGTATTATTCTACTAGCTTTTCAAACACAAGAACATGTGTACCGTCCACTATTCAAATGTCGATGATTATTTACATTACTGAGGAAAAAAATCTTGATTTTATACAGTAGAAAGTCTTCTGGTTACCTGTATCACCCGTAGCCCCATTGATCGTCGAGTGACTCGAGCGGGCGCCAGTAAATTTCCATTTTCCCTGTCGAGTAGCCCAGTGGGTTCTAGAGACTCGTTGAGCATCATATCTTTCTTCTAGACCGTCTTCTGCCAACATTTTTTATCTAACTCGCATGAAATGCTGAGATATTTGCAAAACTCCGGACCGCAGGTGTATGCAGTGGGAAACGAACACGCGCTATTGTCCTCACCGGGGAGCAGCGCACTTCACCACTACACTATCCGGGTCCTTCGTCTTGCCTGTCTCTCAGCTAGTTCTATCGATCTTTTCGCCATCAGCAATCACCCGTCAACAGGATTGTTCTGGGGAGCCCAAATCGGCATTGAACTCAGTTAAGCTGAGGCTTAGTTATATCACAATCCCGTTGACGGGTGATTGCTGATAGCAAAAAGATCGATAGAACTAGCTAAGAGAGAGGCAAGACGAAGGACCCGTTTGTTCCCCACTGAATACACATGCGGTCCGGAGTTTTGCAAAAATCTCAGCATTTCACACGAGTTATATTTCGCAACCAACATACCCTGCCATTAAGAAGAAAAAGGCAGTAAATAAAAAGGGCTAAGATTTTTTATCTAGTCAAAAAAATGAAACAAACAACACACTGAAAAGCCCATATCCAACCACTTCATTTTGTATAAAAGACAAAAGATAAACCTCTCGGCGTTGATCAATCCCTGAAGTATGCGCTATGCATTCGATTTCATTAAGTATCGTTGAAGGTGATTGAATGCATATCTGGCCCTTACAATGGCTCGCTTTAGCCTACTGAAGTATCAACCGAGTGCTGCTGTCGAAGAGAAATCAGGTACTAATTTACCGACCTCGGAGCTACGGAAAGCTTGTTGTGCCTGAAACACGGGATCGAACCTATGTGCATTACAGAGAGCCTCTAACCACCACGATACCCGCACCTCTTCTTTACTTGCTAATATAGAGGTTTAAAAAAACGGCTTAACTTTTAACTTTTTTTTAACTGAGTCGTTTTTGAACATCATCGTATGACCGTTTTTCCTAAGTGGAAACGTTTCAAGTTCTACATTTCACTGCATGCAAAATTCCTACTTAGAACTGATATTTCCACTTAAGTCGGTAATGTGGTAATGTGCAATTGTCCTTAGTTTAATTAATTAAACTTTCTCTAGATGTGAATGTGTACTCACGAAATAAAGGACTCCATGAAACAAATCATTGTGAGTCGCTTAATGGTTGGGTGAGGATCTCGCATATATTTTATTACCTAACAGAAAAACGTGTTTTTTAAAAAACCAAAACTGTTCTTGATCTCCCCAGAAAGCTTGAAAAAATTGCCTCAACTGATTCGGATAGTGGAAGACATTTTTTACAATGAGTATTCCTGTGGTAGGGCTTTACGGTTTTCCAACAAAATTTCTAGAAAACGACAGTCTATGGCTTCACAACCACAGCTTGTGTTAGGAGTAAAGTAGATTCGACTTTCTAAAATACAACACAGGAGGGAAAAAAACTGAGAAGGAAGCAAAACAAGCAATTACTTGAAAGGAAACAATGCGCAAATCCTTAATAAGTGACAAGCTCATTTTACCACCGCCTTAGATAAAAATGAAAATGTTTCCAAACATGAGTGAGGAAAAGATCCTATTTTAGGGCAAAAAATTTCCAAATGTGATGGTTCGCAACAAATTTTTTTTTGAAAGTTTAATGAACTCGTGATAAATGAGTCATGTGTGATATTTTCTGAGTTGAAGTCATCTCACTGTTTATTTTTCATTTAGAGGGCTGAGAACATAATGTGAAGTGTTGTTGAATATGGTAGTGACGTCGAAACAACCGTTTTTCCAGGATGGACGTTAACCGACTCATCATTTCTAGGTTGGTTTTCCATGGAGCGACCAATCCAAGACGACTGAATTCATTTCATAAGCCAATAATCCAACATTAAATTTAGGGGTTTTTCGTTTTACATGCGTAGAAGAACATTGTCCGAACGGAACTCCATCGTTGAAACAGCAAAAATATAAACAAATAGAAAGCCAATAAATAAACAAATATTAACGAGTCAACTTTTTAATGTCCGCACTGGAGTTGTGAGTGAACTGCAGTCTAATCACAGTCTTAACCTTTTTATTAACTGCCTATTCTTTTTAACGGCAGGATATGTTGCGAAATTTAACTACTATAATGCTGATATATTTGCAAAACTCTGGACCACAGGTGTCTCAGGGGGAGAACAAACCCCCTATTGTCCTCTCCGGGGAGTAACACGTTCACCACCACACCATGCGGGTACTTCGTTTCGCCTGTTTCTCAGCTAGTTAAAAAGAATAGGCAGTAAATAAAAAGGTTAAAATTGTGATTATAACTATAGCCTCAGCTTAACTCGGTACAATGCCGATTTGAACTCTTCAGATCAATCCCGTTGACGAGTGATTGTTCATGGTTGTGGTCGTAAGAACTAGCTGAGGGATAGGCAAAACGAGGGACCTGCATGGTGTGGTGGTGAGCGCGTTCGTTTCCCACCTTAGACGCCTTTGGTCCAGAGTTTTGCAAATATCTCAGCATTGCAGTCTAATCGTTTTCAATCGCATCCTTTCCATGTGATTTAGTTGCCACTTCCCTTATCTTATGAATAAATCATTTGAATTTTGTCTAAGAGCGTTCCAAACTCTTGGAGTTAGCAGTTGGTCCAGCGCATTATTTAAAGCCAAAAACTTTCTAAACTGCTTTTAAACTTAGCCTTCTTAAGGATTTTCCTTTGACAATTGGAGCAGAGAATGTGTCTTCGCTAATTTCATGCTTATCAAAAGTCTTTTCCATAGAAAACACTTTGGGCAAGGCAATTTTCTAGATAGCATTAAAAGTCGCAGTATGTTTTTACACGTTTTTGGAAGGCCGATTATGATAAGACTTAACTTTATTTTATGACGGAAAAGCAAATAATCTTGCTTAGCGTATAGCTCCATTATAGCTTTATGAAAACATGGAAATATTGGCAAAACCGCGAAATGTACTCACATAAGGAATATCTCGTTACTGATTAGACTATGGGGTGCATCCTCACATGGCTGATGGGAATTTAAACCTGGAAGAAAAGCAACCTACCCATGTCTTCACTCTAGTCGGAAATGGAGAAAGTATGGGACCTAGTTTAAAAAATCTCTTCACGGTCCTCGAGCGAACAGAACCTATTAGATGACTACGACACGCAAAGTGGACCAGTGAGGAATTTAATGATTCCCGTTTGAGACGCCCGATGACCGACAAATTATACACAACGAACGTGAAGTGCCCTACGTCTCACACTGAGTCTAGGCACAGTATTGTTTCTACTAATCATATATAACTGTCTTAAACAGTTCTTTTGATGGTCAAGTAAAACTTTGGTCTTCGTTCCTGACCGAATCCTTGTACCGGCTCTCCTTTGGTTGATCGCACGAACAGGCGTCGATGAACTTTCCACTTATCCATATCGAAGACCAAATAGTCCTACCTACACTGCGCCCTAAACCACGGCTTTCATGAAGAGCAAATGGTTATCCGGGCCACCTGGTATTTAATTGCCGACGAAATCCGAAACTCCGAATTTCGCCTTCACATTTCGTGAAGCACGGAACACGTTGCGTCTACTCTCTACTAAACATTTAAAAACTCTCATCACACTTTTCTTTTGCCTTAGTTTCCATTTTTTTTTGTGTACGTTAGGAAAAGAGGTGCATGTCAACAAAAAAGAGCGCCGGTGCTCATTTTCTTTCTCAATGCTTCCTCAATGTTACTGTTTCTCTGAACCCCTTAGTAATCTAATTTTGGTGAACTTGAGCAAGAGATAATTCAATTTCAGTGAATTCGAAAAGTCTCGAGTAGGTGTTCTAAATATACTGAATACGCAGATCGTATTTCTCAAGTCGAAAATACCTTGTGCTTCCAAAACCAACCTTCGAAGTAAGAGTATCTCAACCAGCCTTGGTTTTCGGGCTCCTTCCTTGCTGTTATACAGTTTTTTGTTTTTTTTTTGTGAGATGAAAAAGAGATTGATGGTGATATAACATTTTACTATGCAATATCCAGCGATTTTCGTGCAGAATCGTTCTGTACAAACGAGCAGTGCACCACATCAGAAGGTTTAACTCGACTGAATTGTTTTGACGCGATGACTACAAAGACTCTCATCACAATAAACAACTAGAGCCTTGAATCGAATCATCGCAGCTCTAAAAAAGGCTGAGGTGCCGGAGACGTTAATCAGCATTGGTTATCATAGATAGTTTTGTTCATCATTATAAAATTGGACAGCACCAATAGCTCTTACGCTTTAAGCTGAATAATTTTGTACAAAAAACTTGCCTTGAAATTTACCCAATAGAAAGAGTTTTCTATTGAGGGCAAAACGACGTCGAGCACGAGGTGACCTCCTGTTCAGTTTTAAATTTCAGCATTTTGAGTTTTCAACAAAACCTTCAATTAGTTCTTTTTTTTCTTTACACTTCAAAGCTATTGTTTTCTCCAGTATTCATTATAGAGATTGCAATGGATTATCATGAATCTCTATATTTTTAAAGATAATAGTGGTTTGAAGCAAGCAAGATCTCATTATAGATAATTACAGAAAAGAAGATTTGAGATTTGGAAGCATTTCTCGCTATACGCTGGAGTTTTCATCGAAATTCAAGCCTTTGAACATGAGAAAATAGTTACTTTGTAATTTTCATAAAAGATGGCCAAGTGTCATGACGACCCACCAAAACAATTCATCTCATTATCGCATGCACTAGCAGATTAGGCCTTACACTTCAAACACCTCGTCTGCATGATCTGAACCAGGTTCATGATACACAACCTGATAACGTTTTTAACACTAGAGCGTTTAACACTGATAGGGATCCTACGATTTTCATGTGTTTCTGTTCTGCAGCTCATCGTAAAATTATGGGGCAGGGTTAGTAGAATCGAATACTTCCTCTCTGGTAACCGAGTTTTTAAGTGTGCCGTTCATCCTCGGTAAGAGCAGAAGTTTTAATATTTATTGTTAACAATCTACTCAATTAAGTCTTATTATCAAATTAGTAACCATTCTACTGTGAACTCGACATCCCTGTAGAGCACATGATTAACGTCTACTGTTTGGCAGTTGCTCGTTAGGCGCACCTAAAGAGCCACCTATCCGATTTTCGCTGATTGTGCTGAAACATTCACAGATGCTCGTTCCGTTGAATATGAATGGAGCACCGCGAATAAGTTTGTTTCCCATGATTGCCTTCTTCGCCGAAGAGCTATTTTTCACGCTACCACGTGTGCGAGTTCTATGTGTGGGCATCCCAAATTATTGTTCTTAGAAAGAAAAGTTTTGTTTTATAGCTCCTGTGGTATTCGTTGTCCCAATACTCAGTCTCTCGCATAATACTAGTAAACTTTGAGCCCTTTTCCACGTCAAGATCATTTTAAAAAATACATGTGCAGTAACAGCGCTTTTAAATTCCCTCATTTTGAGTTAGTTACTTTACCATCCAGGTAAAATTAAAATATCATCATCCACTGATATGGCACTACGAATTTACTTTCACTGTGAATCAAACTTACCATCACACTATGGCACCTAAGTCACATCACATTAACCAAGGATACAAATGCTGGATATGCAATTTTATATTTTAGCAACAAATCTGTAGGCCGGCTTAGCTCGCTCATCTTAGTTCGATATTTGCAATTTGTGTGGAATATGGGCACAAGTGGATATGCTTTTTAGAATTCTTTGCGCTGTTATTCATTTAACACTAGCTTTAAAAACGGCAGTCAAATCTCAAACAAGGAAGAAACTGCGCAGAAACCGAACTATAAGCGGTTTACATTCATGTTTAAGGATAAAACATAAAACGAAGACTGGAAAATTAGGATCGGAATCCTTCAAGACAATGAGAATTTTACAACGGGCTACATTCGGCACAATCCTAAACTGCTGAAAACAGCGGCCGCAGAAATTGTTGGATTGAATTTTTATGTCTTTATTGGTTAAAATGCCGATCTGTGCCATTTGGAAGCTTGTTTTAGAAACTATTGTCGTACAATATTTTTTTTCCGCTTAGCTGATAATGGCTTGAAGAGGGTTAAAATAATACCACTTATTTGGGTGCTTGGACACCTGGTTGACCCATCATTACGATTAGTGAGACCCCTAATACATTTTCTATTCGTTTGTTTCATAGTTCTTTTCGCCCATGAGCTACGTGTTTTTCTCATTTTTTGGCTTGCCCGTTTGTTCCACCATATATCTTTAATCTAATGGAATTCGAAGACAGGATAGGCTTTGGAGATATGAGCCTCGTATCCCGATTAGATGTTTTATGCACGGGCTTTGTTTCAAAACAGATCGTTCTAGCCTTTTGTTGGACTCAGCATTCTTGTTTGTATATCGTTCCACTCCTTTGCTGTCTAACAAGGCCCTGGGAAAACTGATGAATCAATGTAGAGAGCTGGAGTTTGGAGTTGGTTAGTTGTTTGATAGCTTTTTTTGGAGGTCCGAATGCAGCCCAGGTTGCTCTGCTTCTTCTGTATAATTCCTCCATCACGTTGTTCTTTGTGTTTATGAACGTTCAGAGAATACGCACGAGGCAGTCTGCTCATCAGAGAACCATCCACTTCAGCTTGTCTGCGTTTTCACCACGCGTTAATCGTGAACTCGGTCTTCATCCTATTTATACGCACTCCAATCTTTTTATTCGGCTTCGTTGAGCTCATTGATCAACGCATCTGGGAGTGATAACCATATAGTAAACAGAAGGAAAATTTGATAAGGATTTTCCATCAGTACGCATGCCCTTCTATTCCTACTCAGGCGATTTCGTTATCCAGTGCAATTCATCTACAACTTCTAACGGGTTTGGTAAGAAGTTAGCAGAAAAAAGTATTTTCGTGTTACAGTTACGATAATAGTAAATCAGAGTTCTTGTATAGGACCTATCTACTCCCTTAGCCTCACCGAAAGGCGTTGTTATAGATAATAGGATAATAGTCGTAATCACCTTGTAGAGTATATTCAATAAAAATGACCTTGCATAACGCTCTGCTTTTACAAATATCCAGGTGTTAGTAAGCGAAGAAATTACTCAGAGCCTTTCAGGTGAATGATTAGCAAGAAAATGACATATCTATTAATAAGCATGCAAAGGAAAGGGAAATTTTTACTATGTAAGAGATAAAGGAAACTGTCTATGAGGTAAGGATAAAGAGACCAGTGTTAACCAATCCTTAAGGGACGCATAATGCACTCGGATGCACCACACACGACTTCAGAAGGATAATAGAGGCGACTGGATTCATATTTGACCTGTGTAATAACTGCACAGTCCTTTAAGCGTATGCATTTACTGGCAGTTCTCAGAATGTATGGTTAGGCTTGAGTGCTTTAGAATCAATAATAACTGCTTACACAACCGCTCGTGTAATCATGATCAACATCTTTCGTACCAATCCTCTTCCGTATGGTTAGTGCACCCCATAAAGGAAAACACATACAATAACATATCACACTGCGGATTTCATTCACAGCTCATAGCAACTACGACTAGTCTGATTCGAGGAAAATAATCAAATTTCAAACGTGCCCGACTTCTCAAATCCATATCAAGCCATGTTTGGAAGGATTTTTGCTCTTCTTCGCTTGCTTCAGCGAATGTGGTACTCGCTGATTTAATTCTGCTTCGCAATTATGTTCAGAGTAAGAATTTTAGCCTCGGGGAGCATTCGGTTCTCAGGAGATTTCCCATGCTGTTAACTCGTCTGGTTAGCATCACAAGTCTTGGGCTGAACGCATAAAATTCTACAGATATATTTATGGAATTCTCCAGACATTATCATGACATCCTCCTTAAATAGAGCGCTCATCGATTTTACATTCTTAGGTATAAAGAAAAGCATAGAAGGTGAAAGTGTGTTAAAGCACAGCACAAAACTTTCTTAATTGCTTTATTCTACGGAGGAGAACTTAGAGAACCCACAATTTACTACTCTTTTTTCGACATCTGTGTCTGTAACGTATATAATTTTTGTAGATAACTAAACCAACTGTGTCCCAATAAAAGTCGTTTTTGAAAGAAACTACTTATTCTGAAAATGACTGCGATACACAACACGCAATTGGAAGTAAGACATTCGCAGAAAAAGATTTTAAAACGTATTCCTTTTAATTAGGATACATCATCGCTTCTGCCTCCGCAAGAGTCGAGGAATCCAACAAAAGATGCTCGATTCAGCAGATTCTTGGTCATTTGTTGAAATAGTTGTTTGATAGACCTTCAATAATTTCAGCAGAAGTAAAGGGTTTTTGCAAAAATATAATGAAGCACCTTTAGCGGTTATATACTGAAAGCTTGTAATAAACCATATTGCATAGTGAATACATCTTACATAGTCTTGAACCATTTTCCAAGCACAAACCTCTGTTGATTCCGACAAGTACTGTCGGACTTCCAGTCTTCTCTCCGCTACCTTATCCAATACTTCCAACAACAACTCCTCGCAATTAATTCCCATCATGGCACTGTAAAAATTTCACGACATGTGAATTGAAACTTAGTCATGTGAAGAAAGACCACTCAAATGGTCTGCATAATTCTATGGGAAAAGGCAAGAAGAGTACGAAAGGAAAGAAAAAAGTTGCCATGAAGACTTCCTTTCTCTACCTGGTCTCAACCAAAGAGAAACCGAGTTGATGAGATTTGTTCTCGGCTTCCTTAAACGAAATCTGACGATGATCTACCATATCTGCTTTTGTTCCGACGAGACAAATATCGACATCCGGAGGAATCTGCAAATAACTGCTGATATTTTAATTAAATGCTTCGCATTTATCGGCTTGTATGGTCAAGATGTTATATGATAAATAAAGGGTATCGACTCAAAATTTCACAGGGACCTACACGAAGTCTTATTTTGTGTGAATACAGAACAGCCTTCTAGAGTCGTACGACCTTTTAAAAGTCGAAAAGAGGCCACAATTATGAAAACTGCAATTCTCTCTAATTAGGAATAATAAGATTTCAACGTTAAAGTGTACTTTTATTGATGGTGGATGCAAAGTCCGTTGAGAACAAATACTTGGATACCTGGATACTTAGAAAACCCGTATTCACTGCTTGTGAGAACCCCAACATAATTTCATTTTTTTCGAGTTTTGTTGGTCGAGTCACTGTAGCCCTGGTGTCCCGAGGTCTGCCCCAGGTCTTCATCACCACATGCAGTGGCAGTCCTTGTGGATCAGAGAAAGATTTGCCACTTTGCGACTAGTTTGGTACCAGAACGGTGACGGATCCTGGTATTGGTTTACTATTAGCTGGGCTTACTGATAGAAACTCCGTGCTCCTCAGCTTGGGAAACCCTGCCGGGTGGAAGAATTCCCCTGCTGTGCATCACAGCTCGATACCGAGAATCACCTCCCAGCTACGCTGACGCAGTAAACCGTTGGGAGGTAAGTACAAATAGCGAAACTTAAAGAAGAGAAGCAGAAAATTACCATTCGTTCTACGACTCGTAGCACTTCATCGATTTCCCAAAATGTTTCCGAATTTGTAATATCATAAATAAGGAACAGTCCATTAACGTCTAACGTCTGTTTAGCCTGAAAGATAAAAGTGTGCTTATGTGAAAAACTTCCGTGCTAAGTAATATACATTGAACTTCTATAAATACCCACAAGATGGACTTTCGCTGTGTCAGGACTGGCATCCTTTGCGAGGAAATCGGTCAAGTCTGAAAATCTTCATCTTTGGAGATTTCAGATTTCCTTAGCACTACTTCTACCTGATTCTACTAAATCTGCTTTGATTATGCTTCCATGAATTGCTCGAACAATTACAGTGACGTTCGGGAAAGATGTTATGGCATCCGAATCAGGGAAAACGTTGTTCTTCAAGCGATGAATAAGCGCCGATTTTCCTGATCCACTTCTTCCCAAAATTAGAATTTTGTATCGATCCATGCAGAACTGTAACATTCAGTGAAGTACGCGTAGAAGAATGAGTAGGGTAAAAACAAATGAAAAGCTTTCGGACTATTAGCCAACAGCTTCTTTAAAGTAAAACCGCATCTTGAAGAAATTCGTTTAACACAATAAGATAATAGATATATAAAGGGCGCGTGTGGTGTAGTGGTCGGAGGCGCTTTTTAACACACATGGGATCAATCCCCGCGTCCGTGGCTCACCAAGCCCTCCATCCCTCCGGGGTCGGCAAATTGGTACCCGACTTGTCTGGGAGGATAGGAGCACTAGCTCGATACCTCGGCATCCAACGATGCTCAATGAAGGCGAATGCATGGCGCATGTCTCAGGGATTGATCAACGCCGAGACCTTTGTCTTTATCTTTTTAATAGATACTGATAGGAAATGACCGTACTGAACAAGATCGACATAACTGTTTAAACCACACAAATGCGCCAGCGCTTGCGAGACGATATTTGTATTGCTAGTA
Organism: Angiostrongylus costaricensis; assembly: GCA_900624975.1. Classification (NCBI taxonomy): domain Eukaryota; kingdom Metazoa; phylum Nematoda; class Chromadorea; order Rhabditida; family Metastrongylidae; genus Angiostrongylus; species Angiostrongylus costaricensis. The sequence continues at coordinate 48,370 of UYYA01004120.1, read as the reverse complement.
TCTCAATAATACAACCATCACCAAAAAACCACATAGGTTTTCTTTTTGTACGATTGTAACTGCTTTTGAAAACATTTATTACCCGAGGTTCATCGACAACCGTAGTATCATCATAACGAAACGCCATTGTAACTTCGTGTAGACTAAATGTGGGCTGTGCTGACAAAATATGGCGATTTCCTACAAAATAACACTTAAGAGAGCAAATCGCTTTGTATACATTTAACAAACACCACTTTGATCACAACGAAAAGTACTTCACACTTTATAAACCGGAACTTTGTCGGACCGAAGTGATTAACTCAGTCAGTTCCTCTTACCTGCAAACTTCAAGCCGAAGGAATTCTAGCAAAGTAATTAAATGATGCATTAAAAGGGATGCTAAAATTTTAACTACACAAGCCGCTTCTTCGTTTAAAATGCATTAGAACTTAAGTCTTAAAATTATTTGAATTAATAGTAACGAGAAATTGACACGCACAAATATTGTATTCGACATAACTTTTATCTCCACAACCGACTTTCCATTGACCTCAACATTGATCAAATAATTCTCTATATTCTTATTGAGCAAACATAAGGTGTTATTTCATTCGTTATTCCGTTAAAGCCGAGGTCTCGGCAGTATCGCCTTCTTCAAAGTATGGAAGGGTATATTGATAGACATTTTAGAATAAAGTAACACCTCGTGTTTGTTCAACAAGAATGTCGGTAACTTTTTATATTTAATGTCTATATTCTAAATGCTGTAGATTTGTACCTAGAAACAAATATTTATCTATATTACTTACGAGTTTAACTATTTGTATGGCTATAGTTTTAAATGAGTAAAAAGTTTCTGGAGGTGATAACCGATTTGTGATGTTGTGGTCGCTTAAATCGAACTCCTGGGATGCATATAAATTATGTGACTACAATGAGAATGCTTTCATCATTGTAAATTCAGTGATATTCGCCATAGTGCTTAGTCATTCTGTTCGTGTACATTGATTTTGGATCAGAGACGACCACGAATTACGTTATTCGAACAATACTACGAGTGGAATGAGTACTAGTTTTCCTCCGTTGTTTACCACTTTCTTATCGATCTTACTCTTTTCGGTTAAGTGAACGAGATTCTAGTGTCAAAGTAGTGAGAATCAGCATTTATGCAAAAATAGGACATAGTAGGATACTTTAGAATATACCGTAGCATCTTTCGAACCGGGTAGTATTCATAAATATGAGTGACCGCTGATGACAATCTAGTAGTACTACAAATCCACCGCAGAACATCATAAGCAACATTCTTTTTCTGCCCAACAAGTCTGTCTTTTAATGGCACAAACTGTTTTCATTGAGTAGTAACTGTAGAGGGAGAAGAATAATAAGCCTTCACTAGATCTCATATCCAATTGTGCTCAAAGGTTATTTCCGCTTTAATAAAACGATACAATCCCTCTGTTCCTCTCACCCTGTATGGATGGAGAGGAATGATGAGTTCTTGCCTAAGCCAAATCCACGTTCATTCACTCAAACTTTGATGTCGAACGCAAATACAGTAGTGGGTACAACATGTTCGACTAAACAGCACTGTCTGAACTTAGTTTCTTTTTTCATGAAAAGTACCAAAAATTTTTACATTGTAAGTATGAAATCGAGTGCTTACTCACCTTGACTGCTAAGTGATTAGCTCTTCATAAAGCTGAATCAATAGATGGAAATATTCTTATCACTCGGCGGTTAACTTCTTGATAACGGGCTCGCAAACCGTTCACTCAATGAGGTGTAATCAACTGTCAAATAGACATTAGGTGTTCAAGAGCACCGAGATCAAACATGTCTAAAAATGCTGCTAGATATATATTGGGAAATGTGACTGAAAGAAACATCATTAAGCAAAGTTTGTTAGTGTTCGTGTAGTTCGAAAATGAATGAGCATTTGTGCAGTTTCCAGTGAAACCGTGCAGTTTTTTTCCTCAACTACGATATCCTAAATGACAAGTCACAGCGCAAAATATGTAAGACTACATTAAGAAGGACATTTCCAGAAGTTCCTAGCGGTAGGACCAAAGTACGTTCCATTTTTCTTTGGACAATTGATAGGAAGTGCTCAGAAACAAAAATAAAAGTAGGTGAACAATTCACCTGTACGATTCTTAGTCATCAAGTGACAGAAGCGGAAAGGCGGAAATGAAGTCGTTTTCACTTTTGTAGGACTACTGGGCGTACTTCGTTTGCTGCAGAAACTATTCTTATGAGAGGTGTTTATTTTAACCGTTTCTAGCAAAGTCGTTACCTTGATTACTTTGTCGAACTCATCGGCTGTCGACGTTTGGATTCATTGTCATATGCAGTTCAGGACTGCCTATCATGACTGCAGTTTCCAATAACGCAACCGCATATATTTGATCGAATCGACATGCACCCTACAATGCGAATGCACACGAACATATTTAGGCACAAGTATAATAACAGTCGTAGAGGAAGTGTTGAATAATGCAGAGACACAAAGCCCACCCCTTAAATACTACTTATGCAGTGTGCAACAAAATCTTTCAACACTTTCGTATTTTTTCCAGGAAATAGTAATTAAAAGACGAAATATCAGAAAAACGATTGCCATTTAGGGAACCTGTGGTTGGAATTGGTAATCTGAGAAAATCGCGTTACCAAAAGGCTGACCGTCTGAAGAAACTTTGAATGAATGGGATTCGTTGAAGACAGATTTTAGCCATTGTAGGATCAATCGGTTTTCATATCATTTTAACGTTTTTTTTTCTACGACGCTATCTTATCTGCTCTCTACCATATGTTCTTTAATGTTTACGGAATTTCCTTGTAATACAGTCAGCTGTTATGAACTGTCTGTTTCCCTGTTTGTTTTCAGCTTCAAGAGCTGAATAAATCCTATTAGATAACCAATTTTCTGCATGACTGGGCTGATACGAAGTCAGTATGAGAAAATTTTACTGGTTTAACCTTTCGAAGCATTCGCTTCGAGCCGCATTGACCCGCGTCGGTGGTTCACGGCTGGTACATGTCGCGATGTGGGTGTTCGTAAGCGCATCGAGTCCAATCCACTGGAGGGAGCACAGCTCCAATGAGGGACCTCACCAGGTGGTGCTCTTTTAAGATGGTTAAATGTTGATCATTTCTCAGCATCACTGTGGACAACCATCCAAAATGTTCTCCTTTTTTGCTTGCTCGGCAGTGCATTCTGTAGTAAACGGTACTTCATTAGCTGACACATCGCTTGACAGAATCTTTAAAAGCGCGTTTTTTACTGTTTTATTTTGTTTCATTTTATTTTATTTGACCCGTCTTCACGTCTGCTGTGCAGTTCCAAACACTCCCCACATTCAATTCGCTTCCTCGCTTATATCATCCACGAAGTTCTTCCAACTTTACGCGCGGGTTCGGTTGCTGCTTGAGGATTTTCGTTTCATCTTGAGTGCTGTAGAATGCTGGTCGAGCAATTCTTCCTGGTGTCCCAAGCTAGTTGGATTGGAGCGCTCCTAACTGGATTGCAAAGAGTGATTTTTTTCCAGAAAAGTCCGGCACTAATTTCTCAACACCGGAGGGATCAAAGGCTTGGTTGGCCCGGAGCGGAATCGAATTAGCACCATGCTGGTGATGACGAACATCACTACCACTGTGCTATGTGCCCTATAAAAGTAGGATAATCTCAAAATATCCTAATAATACAAAAATGTCTTATATAACTCGTATGCCTTAAACACATAAAAATATGAAATGTTCAAGATTTCCGTTTAAATCTTCAAGATATTGCCACGCCATGTGCCTTCTATTAGGAATGCTTTAGACCAGGCACAATATTGTCAAGTGACCTGGCCTGGAAGGAAGCGGGCACGTATACGATGTTTCGTTATCTGCGAACTTTCTGCCTTTCTGACAGTAAATAATTTTTCAACAGCTAGAATACTTCCAGAACAGCGAAGATGATAGAATTCGAAAACTCTATTGCTTTATAAGGGGTGCGTGTAGCATTGTGGTTAGAAGGGCCCTGCAGTACACAAGGGATGGATCCCGTGGCCTTGGCGCATTAAGCATTCCATTTCTCCAGATTCGGCAAATTGGTAGCAAAATCGTCTGGGAGGATAGCCACACTGACTCCATACTTTGGTAGGTCACCACAACTCATTGTTTAGGTCAATTACGCATTTAGTCACCTTTAACGATATTTGATGAAGTCGAATGCTTGGCGCAACCCTCAGGAATTAATCAACGCCGGCAGGTCACTTGGGAGTGTTTTGTACTCTATGTTGAGTCCAAGTCTCGGTGTTTTTTATATCCGCTTCTTCCATACAGTAACCATGTGATTAAAATTAGAGAGCAGTTAATTGTTAGTCAAACTATCGCTCAATGATCCTTTTCAAAAAAAAGCGTTTCTATAAGGCAGCAGGTGCAGGGTATAGTTTTCTAGTGCCACAGTCATCACTGTGATCTAATTCCGATTAGCTGCCGAATAAATATAAATAGTGCGGTAAAAAGATTATAAAATGCACTAAACTCAAAATGGACAATGACAACGATGCTGAGATATGAGCAAAACTCGTCACGTCAGCGTAACGTTCAAACAGCGATTACCTTTCACAAGGGATCGCGTATTACCCACTCCACCAACGAGGCCTTTGATCTGCCTTTCTCTCAGTCAAAAATTAACATTCCGACTTCGACTGCAGCTTCGGCTTAACTGAATCCCATACCAATTTATGCTTCCAGATCATTCCTACTGACGGCTGATTACTGGTATTATCGACAGAGTAAAGACAAGGCTGAGAGAAAAGCAAACCAAAAGCCTCGGATGAGGTGGTAGATACCACTTGAGATCCTGGAAAGTGTAGTCGCGACATTGCAAATCCAGTTGTAAATTGGATGGAATAGTGAACAAGGACCTAGTGAACAAAGAATATCATGAATACAAAAACTTCCCGAGCCACGTGGAAAGTTGAAAATATACAAGAACGTTATTCAGACGATACCTCATGTTAAGCTTTGATAAGCAAATTGTAGCACGTAAGTAGTTAGTGAAGAAAACAAGAAATCTGTATCAAATGGTGGGTATTTAAAGAGTTGCGAGTTAGATTTCTCACCATTCTTCGGACCCCTCGCATTAGCATCTGCACCGCCGCAAAGGTGGGTCTAGCATCGGCTGAAGTGTGACGGAACATCACTATTCCCGTCAACTTTTAAGTTGGTGTGGAACAGTGGCTGTGATTTCTGCCAGCATGAAAGCCTGGTCATTGTAATTTAAGACCTCGAAACTCTGTAGATTTTCAGATGGCTATCCGGCGTCTACAGCCCGCCTACTAGTTGGTGTCTCTCCCAGACGTTTGTTCAGCCGCATCAAATCATTTCTCTTCGAGTCTTGAAGAGACAGAGAGGTCTGTTTTTCAGAAATTTATAATTTTAGCAAGATTGTTTGCTGCCTGAGTGCAATAATTACTTCAGATCTCGTGCATTGGCAAACGACTGAATGAGAGCTATCGTCTGACAGCCTAGATCAACTATCATACTCATCTCTACTAACACCATACAGCCCGCCCAGTAATTGATGGCTTTCGCAGCCGTTTGTTCAGTTGCGTCAAAGTACTTCCCTTCGAGTCTCGAAGAGATAGAGAGGTCTGTTTTTCAGAAATTTATAATTTTAGCAAGATTGTTTGCTGCCTGAGTGCAATAATTANTTCAGATCTCGTGCATTGGCAAACGACTGAATGAGAGCTATCGTCTGACAGCCTAGATCAACTATCATACTCATCTCTACTAACACCATACAGCCCGCCCAGTAATTGATGGCTTTCGCAGCCGTTTGTTCAGCCGCATCAAATCATTTCTCTTCGAGTCTTGAAGAGACAGAGAGGTATGTTTTTCAGAAATTTATAATTTTAGCAAGATTGTTTGCTGCCTGAGTGCAATAATTACTTCAGATCTCGTGCATGGGCAAACGACTGAATGAGAGCTATCGTCTGACAGCCTAGATCAACTATCATACTCGTCTCTACTAACACCATACAGCCCGCCCAGTAATTGATGGCTTTCGCAGCCGTTTGTTCAGTTGCGTCAAAGTACTTCCCTTCGAGTCTCGAAGAGATAGAGAGGTCTGTTTTTCAGAAATTTATAATTTTAGCAAGATTGTTTGCTGCCTGAGTGCAATAATTAGTTCAGATCTCGTGCATTGGCAAACGACTGAATGAGAGCTATCGTCTGACAGCCTAGATCAACTATCGTACTCGTCTCTACTAACACTACTTTCTTCTTTCTGAACAGTTTAGTTGAAATAAAGTGTTCGAAATGAAGTAGTGCTGCATTCAGACTGTTAAAGTAACTTTTCACCTCGAGAAGCTCTGTAATTTCCTACTTCGCTCAAACTAGGCGTATACAATCGCCAAGAGACGCTTTGGTCTGAGCTAGAGCAATACTATAGTTCGAGATACGTGGTGATCGAGAACGTGATGTTTGTGGTCCCATAAAATTTGAAAAGAACGATGTTTTGACACAGGGAAATTCGATCGAAAGCACAAGGTTAGAAGATGAGCTCTCATTACAAGCGTACTGAGGTGGGTTAAGGTCGGGTTCAAGGCAAATCAACTTTTCCACTGGAACGAACGTATTAAATGAGCCAAGGGTAAAGCTATCGGCGTTGATCAATCTCTGAGGAGTGCTCCGTGCAGTCGACTTCATTAAACATCGTTTGGAGGTGATTGAATGTATATCTGGCCTTTACAATGACTCGCGGTGACCTACCGATGTATCGAGTCAGTGCTGCTATTTTCCCAGACAAGTCTAGAACCAATTTGCCGAGCCCGGAAAGATGAAGGGCTTGGCGGACCATGGGTGCCAGGAAAGAACCCGTGTTTGTTGCAGGGTGCCTCCGACCACATGCGTCTTTTTTGCGTTAAGTATAATAAACCAATAAAACGCAATGACCCACTTTCATTTCACTGAAGTGAAAGATGCTCATGATAAATAGCTTCTACGAAAAAAAAAACAGGGAAAACCTTGGTATTTTTTTGTGAAATCATGGAACTATTTAGAGGAGACCGCACAAAAATCTATACATGATGAGTCCCACTACTTTCAGTGGTAAGTCACAGCGCTCGACACGCATTGAGTGTGATACATATACTTTGTTAATTAAAATGACAGCTATTACAACCTGGAAATCTCTTCACATATGATATGAATTCTTTTGTTTTACAACGAAGGGATTCTGAGATTCTGTGTCCCTCGAAATACAATTTTTTAAGCATTCTTTAATTGATAAGCCAACTCAAATTGTTTAAAAAAAAGCCTTCTTCGGCTGGGGTTTTTTTTTTTCTCAGAAAGATTTTTGAAGCTTTTGAAAACTTCATATAAAAAACGAGAAACGAAACGTCCCAACTTAAAATGCTGACTCTGGCATTGCCACTTTTGTGGTAATCGTCACAGGCAAGCCATACCGCAACTTTATGCACCAACACCATCTTCGGGCATCTTACTAGTGCATAATATATGAAAGCCACATGTTTGTCTATCATACACGATGGAAACCAATTCGCGCTCAATGACATGGAAGTAGAGTTATATAGGAGCAACATCTTCATCATACTCCCAATCAAGTTTTAGCGGACTTCATAGCTTATCAGCAGATAAAGCCTGTGTACGAAAGCTATGAAATCCTAATTCTGAAAAAAAATGATATACTAAGACAGGAAATCTGCATGTGAAATGTATCTTTTAGTTCTACAACGCACTGGTGTCGACACCTTATTTTATCCCCGTCGCGGACTTGCTGGTTTCATTACAGTAAATGTTGTTTTCTCGATAACGAAAGAACTTGAAGGATTTTAAACATGACAGGAAACTTTACTCTAGAGGTATGCTCAGCATGAACGCTGCTATTTTCTTTGCGTTATTAATGTCCGCCAAGAAAAAATGTGTTGCCAGCACTGGAAGTATTTTGCACCTTATATTTAGTTTCTTTTTTCGGACTTTTCATATCCGATTGTTCTATAGTGAAATATCACTCCACTACAAATCAAATCACTAATCGATCAAATTCGTTCGAAAAATTTTTTGTAAATTGTTAATTGTAGGGAATAGCTTTTTCCGCCCCATGTCACTCCAACATTTATGTTGGACGAGTCATCGAATGATTGCAACAAGTGCCGAAAAAAGAACTCCGTGTGGCCATAAAAGGCAAAAACTAAATGAGTCATATGTGACTCATCTAGGCTATGTTTTTCCGTAATACGTTTAGTTATAATGACACATCTTGTCGCAAATATGTTAATGTTTGTGTCACAGTTGCTCAATAATATAGTAACAACACAGAGAATTTGCATTATTTTTCACTCTATTATTCGTAGTTAAAACGAATGCGCATAACTATAGTGACTTCCATACAAATCACAACCAAGGATGTTTCAGAACTGATCACAGAAAATAACTCGAAGCTATCTGCTCCTCAATTGAGACGCCATGTCTAGCCCTGTGTTTGATCGCCAGAAACGACAATCCATACGCCAAGAAGTGGTATGAGTGATATAATATAATATTTATGCATTGATGAGCTGATGGAATTTGTACAAACGTTTGCACCATTTTCACTTTAACACATTCGAGTCAATACTCGATTTTTGCCAAGTGCGGATGTTAGGTGTTGGATGAAAATTCTTGCTTTCTCTTCTTTAGACCAATCAACAACAAAATGTACAAAATTTTTTGGAGGACAAAGCTAGTATTATTTTGTGAACCTAACATTGATGAAAAGCGCGTGTGGCGCAGCGCTCGGAGGCGCCCTTCAACACACATGTGGAATCGACCTCCGCACCCATGGCCCCCAAGCCTTCCATCCCTCCAGGGTCGGCAAATTGGTACCAGACTTGTTTGGGAGGATAGCAGCACTGGCTCGATACATTGGTTGACCACCGCGAGTTATTGCAAAGGCTAGAAATGCATTCAATCACCTCCAACGATACTTAATGAGGTTGAATGCATCAAGCATCCTTCAAGGATTGTTCAACGCGGAGAGCTTTATCCTGTTCTAATAATGCTGTAATGTCAGAAGAACCATCTCAGTGATATGCAGCACAACGTGGAGATGTCATGCGAAAATTTTCCAAGTCATAAAATGCTAGTCAAATGGAAACTATATTAGGATCCACATAATTTGGAATGACGGTTCATTAAAAAAAACATAAGTAAATTATCTTGAAAATGTTTCGATTTCTCTTCGCTATGAATATAAAGGCATTAATGGTGGCCAATATTTTGATAGCTTTAGAGGTACGATTGCCTCTCTTTTTGTACCGCTTAAATGGAAACCATATTATTACAAAGTGCCCAAGACGTAACGAAGTTGCTCCTTTACCATGAATTTATCCTAACAATTTGCTCAATCTAATTTCAGCCATACCTTTTAAACTAACGCTTAAGTAATTTTTATGTGCTTAAAATCATGTAACATTGACATATCTACACCATGAGAACGGCTTTCACGAAATATTGGTTTGGAAAACGGTTTAAGGTGGTGATTATGGTAACTGGTTCACGTAGCTAACAAGACCATTAAAATTTTTATGATTCTGAGCATCTCAGTTCTCTGGCTTTTACAGTGTACGTTCTCTGTATTTACGTCTAGGTGGTAAAAGGATAGAAGCATAAAGCCTTTCGCTTTCATCAATCACCGAGGGGTGCGCCATGCATTACACTTCATTTAGCATCGTTCGGAGGTGACTGAATGCATATGTGGCCTTTACAATGACTCGCCGTAGCCCACCGATACATCGAGTCAATGCTGCTATCCTCCCAGGAAAGCCTGGTACTGATTTCCCGACCCCGGAGGAATGGAAGGCTTGATGGCCCATGAGTGCGGGGATCGATTCCACGTGTGTGTTGCAGAGCGCCTCCAAGCCGCTGAGCCACACGCGCCTAAGTCTGGGTGGTGCTGGCGGCAAATTTGGAATGCTGTACCAGTTGCAAGCAAAAAAAAAAGAAGAAGAAACAATAAGGAAGAAGAGCTAAGATTGCGTCATAAATTTCAATTTAAACACAAATTTCAACGATTGTAATAAATATGGTGAGATCCACGATCACGGTAATCCGATAAGACTAACGTGGAAAATGAGGTAGGCAAATTCGAGGGAAGCAGGGAAGTTCACAGTGTGTTTTGCTACATCGTCTCAAGCAAAAATGAGACATGAGCTCTTAAAATAAACTACTTTTGCTCGTTCTAATCGCATAGAGCACAATCGTTCTTTAATTCTATACAATTTTGTCAAATAAGAAGTTTTGCTGATCGTTTGACTAAATTCGGCTTTAACCGATTCGAACATGCACCACAAAAAGTCCACTCGCTTGTTGCAACGTAATGAGCTCTGAGGGTTTCGCTCAAATGAGAGAAGCAAGGAACCTTATACTTCACGCTCAGCGCACTTTGATATCAGTGTCTGTAACGGGAAAGCAGTTATGAGCAACTTTCTAGGTTGGGCTGTGGCATAGGTTTACATCTAATTGGGCTTCCTATTGGAAATGTCGAAATCGCTCCTAGATCGAACGTCTTAACCATGCTGGTGGATAAACTCCTACTGTGCATCGAGGTTTCTCACCCACCAACACTATCCATTGATTATAAAGCAGCAGGTCATTGGCGGCAACGGCCTAGAAATACCACAGAAAACACTTCTCGAAAGGAAAAAAAGGATAAAAAGAGAAAAAGTAGACAGAAAATCTACTCGAATCGTGTTTTGTCTCAAGAATTTGTCACCATATGTCAGAACCCAATTCTGTATTCTTCCTACCGAGTGTTCTTCTCGTGGTAACAATGTAGCCCACCGAACGAAACAAGCGCTACTCGTTACCATCGATCGATTGACAGATGCCCTATTGACACAACTGTGTGCCTTCGTGGACACGAACGTCCCTATCGAGTTCATGAATGCAAAATTCTTAATGTAATATTTAAATCGTGTTGTTGTTACGTCCATCAATCACTTGAAAATGACTGCGTTTGTTGATGATGTCAACTTTATGGAAATGTCGCCAGATGATTTTCTGCATACACATGACGAACAGGTACTCTTTTTACAACACCTTCAGCTGTTGAGAGCGCTATTCACATTGATCTAATTAAGCTCTCAGTTATTATTACTCTTCTGCCCTGTCGTTATTTGTCAGCTAACCACCATGTGGGGTCTCTTAGCTCTCATAAAGTTATTAGTTTGTTTTGGTTTCTTTTCTGTATGTTTAGAGCTTAATATTACTTACCTAAATCCAGCCAGTGTTCATGTTTTGAACCGACTCCGTAAAATCTCACCTCGATTCGTTTCTTACCTCGCTGTCATCTTTTGTGGCGGATTTCTTGCTATGTAGGAGCGAGTTTCTACCTTAGACTGTGGTTCCCGCTAGATTTATTTATTTTTGCGGTTTGAAGCATTTACTTCTTCCTCTTACTGTTGGAAATGATAGAACCTCTCACAACGGTTTGCCGCCTCATCGTGCAATCGTGCATCGTGACTGAGAGGTGTGCCCGGCTGTCGGGCCGTCAAGCGGGAGATTAATTTACCAGCAGGACCTCCCATGCTAAGAAGAGGTGCGACGCTTCCATCCGATGCAGAATCCCAGCAAAGAATAAATCAATGGCAAGAATCACCACCGTGATGATATCAAAGTAGTCGCACGGTGACAAAATTCCTTCTGTTTCACAAGGTCAGCGATTTCCTGGGGCGACCTGAAGAAGGCTTTGGCTAGCGTGGCCTCTGGTCTCCAGTTAACTACAATAGTCAAACCAGCAAATGTCCAGTATGGAAATTATGCTGGTGCTCGCACAACCAGTGAAACGGCCAACCGAAGAATACAAGTGAGTAAATAAGTAATGCTAAAACCGTTGTTGACAGTTTTAGTGTTCAGTATTTGCTCGATGTATGTCTTCACTTTGAACAAACTCGGTTCTAGCTCTAAACAAATTCTGAGCAGTTGATGGAATTAGGGCGTTTCCTCATTTCTACGGTGGTCCTAGACAGTGAATTTCTTCTATTCAGTTGTAGTCTCTCACCAAGTGTTTACTGATAACACGGTACATTCGTATTCCAACAATGAACCGATACATATGGTCTTGTCGTATTCGATTTTTCCTTCGATTTTGTGATTGAAGCAATTTTTTTGTTCTGCGAATGTGGTCGGTTTCGATGGAATTAGACGTCAGCACACCAACGTCCAGTGGAGTGAATCTTCTCTTTGTAGCAGTGTGATCCGTTTCTTCACCGGCTCTATTACTGCTTACGTCTGTTGGCACCAATTTTCGTATAAAAATTGTGCTGCTTTAAGAACTCTTCTGGCTTTATTAATATTTGATTTTTATCTCGTGAACTGCGTTTGATTCTTTTGTTTCCTTCGTGTGTTGTTTGTCTTGTTTATCTTCCAACTTCGTCATCTAGAATTCGTCGAAATTCTTTGTATGGTGAAATCCTCCCAATCCACCTACAAAGCACTGAGTTACAACTCGTTAACTGCTATCAGAGTGTGAACTTCATGAAGGGCGACAAATAGGTGCATGGAAAAATGAAGGCTAACAGTGGCCGCAAACCAAAAATATGTTCTTTTCAGATTTTTTTTCTTACACAGAACAATTCGTTTCGCTCATTTTAGCCTATGGATCCGGACCTGTTTGTCGAGTTGATGAGTCGATTCTATGACCTGGGTTGGATGAAAGGTACTGGGGGAGCGATGGGATGTATCGCTGGTGATAAACTATTAATATCGCCCTCAGCATTACAAAAGGATCGGCTTAAGACGTAGGTCGTTTTTATACATTAAAAGCTCTTTTTTCAAAGATCCAATATTAGCTTCTATGCTAGAAATTCTAGAGAAGCTAGTATAAAAAAAGTCCTAATGAATCTCATAACTTCTAATTGAGTTATCATTCGCCAAATATAATTTGCAACCTCGCTCCATCTCTCCTTTTCCTCAACTCCCTACTCTTTTAACCTCAATCTATTCTTGCAAACAAGTTGTTTCAATTCTTGTATTAATTAATGCGAGTGGCCATTAACCTTTTTTATGGTTCAAAGGAAGCGTGCGGCGCAGTGGTCGGAGACGCCCTGCAGCACACGCTTGGAATTGATCCCGCGTCCTTGGCCCATCAAGCCTTCCATCCCTCTGGGGTCAACTAATTGGTACCAGACTTGTCTGGGAGGATAGCAGCACTAGCTCGATATATCGGTAGGCCACTGCGAATTATTGTGTAAGCCAAATGTGCATTCGGTCACCTTCAAACGATGCGTAATGAAGTCGAAGACATGGCACACCCTTCAGCGATTGATCAACGCCGAGGGCTTGATCCTTTTTTATATGGTCCAAAATTTAGTTTTTTTAAACATGTCAACATTCGAACAGTTAGTGTAGGGAAAATCGATTAGTTTTATTCAATAGTTCAATGAAATTGTTATTAATGAAGAAGCGCCGTCATAAATAACTAAGACTTGTCAGGCTTTTTTTCATTTTATACTTTAGAATTTGTAAAAAGCATTGTTGACGCCTAGGAGAGGAAGCAACACTAGTATGGCCACATCAAAAAATTTTCTATCCGTCACTGCTTACTGTTTTATGTAAATAGTTTTGTCCCTTTTTTAATTTTTTGAACTCCTACTACTTGAACACGTTGGTGGTTTTTTCGATGACTGGAGTGCACGGGAATCTGAAAACTTAACAGTCCTATCGACGATCTTTTATTCTGTCGCTTTAAGTATTTGTGTATTTTTCTAAAATATTATCTTTACCCTTCCCAAAGGTTTACCGCCTCATCGTGGCTGGGAGGTGTTCCTGAGTGTCGGACTGCGATTTATAAGCGGGGGGATTCGTCCCCACAACAGGGTCTTCCAAGCTGAGATGGAGTTCCCATCAGGAAGCCTAGCTAAGAGTAAACCAGTACCAGGATCCACCACCGTCCTGGTATCAAAGTGGTATGGTGGCAAATCTCCTTCTGATCCACAAGTTCTGCGACTGCCCGTGGTGGTGAAGACCTGGGGCAGACTTTGGCCAGGCTGACCTCGGGACTCCAGGGAACCATAATGGCTTAACCAGCGAATCTCCGAAAAATGGAGATTATGCTGGGGCCCGAACAACCAATGAGGACGGCCCATTCAAGTGTCAAGTGTCAACTATTATCTTTACCACAGTTTTCAAGCTGGAAATTTAGAAAACTACTAATGTAATAGGATTTCTTAAAACTCTTAGCTAAGACTAGTTGGGCGCCGCCATATCATAAGTAAAAAGATAAATAAATAGACGTCATAACATATTAGCCGACGTGATGGTCCGCCTTTCTAAGGAATCACGTCGGTTAAATTGCTTCGCTGCCAAGAATAAAAGCTCCACAACAAACTAAAGAAGAGAAAAAATGTTGGTTGGGCTTTAGAAAGCTGTGATTTTATCTCATTAGGAAGATGCTATGATTATTTTCCTATATTGCTTTTTTTTATTAATGATGAGGTAAATGTTGTGTTAAAGCGAAGTTTTGTGAAGGCCTTGTTGCCTAAAAGCATCTTCATGGGTCGAAAAGCCGTCCATTTTCGTAAGAAACACATGGTTTTCCAATACTGTGTAATGCTTAATGTATTCATCAGTATTCAATATCATTTGTTTAGTATTAGTAACAAGGCGCCAGTAACTCCTTCCCATATCTGTGCCCTTAGAGAACTTTTCTTACATTGGTTTGTTGGGAAATTAGTGCAGCATTTTGCAGAAGTTTACTTTTTCTCCGTGGTACAGTGGGTAACTCGTGAGCCCTCGGAAGAGGAAATCGCAGGTTCGAATCTAAACTGGGGTCCAATTTTTGCCAATATCTCAGCATCACTGTCGTTGTATTTCGCATAATTTCACATAATATACTGCCATGAAGAAATAATAGGCAGTAAATAAAAAGTTAAACAATATCATGATTTCAACTTCAGCCTCGGCTTAACTGGGTTGAATGCCGATTTGTGCTCCTCATATCATTCCTTTTGATGGCTGATTCTTGACACCACCGTTATGATAAAAGCTGGCTGAGAGAAAGCTAAAGCAGAGATTTCGGTAGCGCAGTGGGTAACATGTGAGCTCCGCAAAAGGTCATCGCGGGTTTGAATTTGGCGTGGAGTCTTCGTTTTGCAAACATCTCAACACAGTTGTGTTTGGTTATCTGGATTCAGTGCTGTTTTACGCAGTTTCCTGCTGGAAATTGCATTAAGTGGACAGAAAGCCTGCGCGAATAATCTGGATGGTCACTTCTGTGAGTAAGAAGCAAACAATATGAGCTCGAGTACGTGTAGTGTGCAACAACGTTCGATAACACATGTCTTCGGTTGTTCGCGTTACTAGCTGAAGGTGTTCGGCTAGAAAAGGGATGTACATTTTGAGTGTAGCAAGGATCTTGCGTTATCTTATTTTCCTGCTGTCTATGTTTTGAAAATCCCCTTTGCAACAAGCAGTTTACGTTCGACAGCCTCATAATGCTACTTCAACTGTTCTCCCACTTGCAGCTTGCTTCCGTAGGGAATCCACTTTCCAACCAAACATTACGTGAAAAATTCCTGCCAAAGTAGTTTTGAAAAACAGAATGAAGTAATAATAAATTTTCCAGCTTTCTTTCAAACACATATAGACTACAGAGAAATATTCTGTTGCTATTGTAGTTCATGAAATACGAGGAAGAAAGCTGTCGTTTTATAGTTATCTTGACTGTTTCAAATGTTTAATTCTTCTTTAATATCTAGCTAGAAGGAAATGAAACCCTGAATAAGTGACATGTTTTTTAGATTAAACAGCAATGCTAATTTTCGAGTGCATGATTTTGTTCGTAAAGGACAGTAGGAGAACCAAAGCATACTTTGCAAATGTTTGTTTTATAATCCAAAGGAATGACAAGCAAGAATGAATCAGTGAATATAAATCTTTTATACTAACATGTAGAAAAAAGTTCCTAGTGTTGATCATTCCCTGAGGGATGCGCCATGCAATCGACTTCATTAAGCATCGTTTGGAGGTGACTGAATGCATGTCTGGCCTTTACAATAACTCGCAGTAGCCTACCGATATATCGAGCTAGTGCTGCTAACCTCCCAGACAAGTCTGGTACCAACTTACCGACCCCGAAGGGATGGAAGACTTGGTGGGCCTGGGGCACGCGAATCGTTCCCATGTGTATTGCAGGGCGCCTCCGATCACTACGCCACGCGCCCATATTAACATGCTAGGAAGGAATTTTTCTTTCGCAATTGGTTGTATATATGTGAATTGTGCTGAGATTACAACTTTTTATCTACTGCCCTTTATTCTTTCACGGTAGGGTATAATGTAAAGTACAACCACAGTGTCCCAAGATATTTTCAAAACGTGGACCACAGGTCAGATGGAACCGCGATTACCGTTCCCGGGGGCTCATTTTGGTTGTATCCCAAGATTCTTTTACAGTTAATTCAATTACGATAGAATCTCTCCGCGTTGTCGTAGATGACCCACTGCCGTCCAATTTTTTTCCCAAAGCAGTTGTTTTTTTTAAAGAGCACAAATAATCATCTCTCTCTGCATTTGATCCAAGATGTTCTACTGTTTAACGTATTGGCGTCATGATAAGTTTCTAAATAAAATGCTTTGATCAATTTTATGCAGGTCTGATATCTTCGTATACGACTTTCGGAATAAAGTTCAAGTTCAACGACCAACGAATCCTAAAGTGGATGTGTCGTCATGTTCTGTTCTATTTTCGTTGGTAATGAAACGAACAGGTGTGAAGGTATTTAAAGTAAACCTTACTAAAATCGCTGAAAGAAAAGAAAAGCCTTCAAACTCACTAGAAGAGAGCATTTTGTTGAAATTCGACGTAGGAACAAAAAGGTTTTAAAAGAAGACACATCATTTTAACATAGGAGATCCATCACTCTGCAGTATTTTCGCGTACATTTTGTACGACTTAACCATCACTGTGACGTTTTTTAATCTTGTGTTTTGATGGCGTCAACGTTTTGAACTCATTCTAATCTTTTTAAGGATCTAAATGTGTGATACACTCTCATGGCAAAACGGCTAACCTCATAACACAGCTAGTAAAATCAAATCTCTTTGAAATATCTCATCAGGAATACATTAAAGGTAAAATAGGCTGATTACTTTCTTTCAGAGTACCAGTACCACTATTAAGTGGAACGCTAGTTTTGTTATGAATTCTACATCGCGTGGGTGGGTAGCGCAGTGGTAGCATTCCCGTTAATTACGCGACCGGCCCCATCCACTCTTCTTCTGGCTGTATCCAGCACCTGGTCCTGCAAGCACCTCATCCCTCCAATATTGGAGAATTGTGACCACAAGTGCCTGGAACAAGGTTACATGACTATCTAAAGAGTCTAGGAGAAATTTACTCCACCATGATACAATGATGTTAGCGACGTCGACGAAAAAATTCCTAAACAGAAGCCGATGCTACACGTAAGAAAAAGTTTGATGACCTTCGTTAATGGTTGATGCGAGGAAACGAGTCAAGTGCAAGAAGTGGTGCTGGCATCCGCACAGTAGAATAAATGTTACTTGACATTTACTTGATATTTGAATGGCTCGTCCTCACTGGTTGTGTGGCCCCAGCTTAATCTCCATTTTCAGAGATTTGCTGGTTAAGCCATTGTGATTCCCTGGAGTCCCGAGGTCAATCTGGCCAAGCCTCTCCCAAGTCTTCACCACCACAGGCAGTCGCAGCCGTTGTGAATCAGAGGGACATTTGCCACCATGAGATTTCGATACCAGGACGGTGGTGGATCTTGGTATTGGTTTACTCTTAGCTAGGTTTTCTGATGGAAACGCCGGACTCCTTCTCAGCTTGGGAGACTGCCAGGAGATAAATTCCTGTGCATCGCAGTCCGACACCCAAGGTCACCTCCCGGCCACGATGATGCGGTAAACCGTTGGGAGGGTGATAGATGTTATCGTGTAATAAATAATGATTATGTAAGCTTCATATCGCAGCTCGGTACCAAGTCCTCATTCTTCACCGACCTTTTACACTCTATACTTTTATTAAGTTTAGGTGATTAAAAAAAGTTATACTCAACGTGTATCTGAATTATTGAGCTTAAAAAGTGATACTCATTTGTCACGTTTTGCTTTTTATGTTATGTTTGTATTCCATTTCATATATCGGCGTTTTTAGGAGTTTATGATCCATTTACTGGAAAAAATCTCAGTTACGAGGATACTTTGACTATTCCTGTAATAGAAAACCAGTCACATGAAGGACAGCTTTTGGTGAGTATCGGCCTTCATGGTACCTTTTTAAGTATTAGATGGCATAAGAGGAGTGAGAATCCCACTTTCTTCGTGTTTGTAATAGACAATACTATTCTTTTTAACATTTTTCTTCACTGTAGCTTTTTGTTCTTCGTTTTTCTTTCTGATTTTTCCAAATCGTAAATGTTTAGTATGTTCTAGATTGAATATATTTTCGTTTCACTCACCATCGAACGTACAAGTTTCAGCCCGACCTGGATGCTTGCTTGAAAGCTCATCAACGTTCGTGCGCTGTGCTCGTCCGGAATCACGGGCTTTTCGTGTGGGGTTTGACGTGGGAGAAGACGAAGATAATGTGAGTAGTATAATTGCTTTGTCTTCCATTTTGTTTTAACCTAACAATCGACTCGTTTTTGTTAGTTTGATAAATTTTTCCTGTCTTTTCAACCTTATAGAATCTTGGTAGACTTTGCGATCATTCTTAACACTGCCATCTGAACAAGTCGTATGTTGTAACGACATGACTATAGCTAGTGATAGAATAATGAGTTTATTTATGGAAATCAAGTTAAATAATCATATCCGTTTCAAATATTTTATTAGATTCATAATGCAGAATCCTTTGCAAGTTGTACAAAATTTCTTTCCTTCAGGACAGAATGTATAGACTACCTTTTGGACTTGGCTGTCGATATGATAAGGCACAAAATTCCGCTGGTGAAAGAAGACGCCACAGAATCCGTGAATCCTTCCGAAAATTACCACCATATATTTTACTAGTCGCAAAACATTCTGTCAAAGTGTCTCTTTGTGTTCTTTTGGAAAAAAATGACAAGGACAGGCATAGATCTTTCAAACTGTTGACGGTTATACTTTTTATAACTACTAGGGTTTGTTGTAACCCTACAACTCACTACTCTTGCTCTCATTCCATGTTTGATGCCCACAAGAATGCATTTTGTATCTGAATAAGAAATAAATATCTGCAATAAATAAGCATTCTTTTTAGCGAAGAGATTGTATTGATGATGAATTTATGTGTAACTCACCATAAAAGAAAGGGGAACTCCTTGTCTTGAACGGCTTTGCATTCAGTATCAAAAATTTTCTGATCGGGTGATGAAGAAATCGGAACTAAATAACGTTCAATGATGATGAGATATTTGCAAAACCCCGGACCGCAGGTGTAATACGCGGTGGGGAGGGGAACAAACGCGCTATTGTTCTTTCCGGGGAGTAGCGCGCTCACCACCACACCACGTGGGTCCTTCGCTTCGCCTATCTCTCAGCTAATTCTATCGATCTTTGCCACAGCAATCACCAGTCAGCGGGTTTGATCTTGAGGACCCAAATAGGTAGCGAACCCAGTTAAGCTGAGGCTGTAGTTATAATCACAATTTCAGCTTATTATCTACTGTCTACTCTTCTTTAATGGCAGGGTATATTGCGAAATATAACTTCAATGACGCTGAAGGATCTGCATGGTGTGGTGGTGAGCGCGTTACTACCCGGAAAGGACAATAGCGCGTTCGTTCCCCACCGCAGACATCTGCGGTCCGGAGTTTTGCAAATATCTCAGCATCATTGAAGTTATATTTCACAATATACCCTGCCATTAAAAAAGCGTGGGTAGTAAATAATAAGTTGAAATTGTAAATAATGTTCATTCACAAATAATAAAATGAGAAAATAAGTACAAAGCTTTACGTTGGTTTTCAGAGGAAAATTCATGAAAAACTTTTACAAAGAATTTAAGCACAAAAAGTTGATAGGTCTGTCCCTAGTTTTTCAAAGGGATTCGGAATCTTTGTGTAGACCTGTGTGGGATAGGAGAGGCAGAGATAGAAATAGAGAGAAAGAGGCTACGAATGTTTCATTTAGAAGCCTGTAAGAATTAGGCCAATAGCACTAGCAGTCTCTCACTTGAGTAAAATTTAGCCGTAGGAGAGCAAACTTCATTGCGATCGACATAATTTAAAAGCCGTATTTGGTGAAGACACGAGAGAGGCATCACTCTGGTTGTAGGAAGGATTATTTCCAAAGCAATAGCACAAGTACTTGAAATTTCACTGAGGCATATTGAATATTTCGTAAAGGCAGTTCATTTAAACAGCAAATAGACAGATACCTTGATATTGAACAAATCAGAGATGTGAGTTAACCAGTATTTCCGCATTTTTATCACATTGGCGTAAAAAGAATTTTTTAGTAGTAAATTAACTAACACTCTGTGTTTACGTATTACATTTGCTATGTGCGTGCCAAAATAGCATCGAGTGCTGCGGGATGCATTGCCGCCAAATGTGCAGATCATATTGGATGGCAGTAGTGAGCCAATATCTGTCTTGGGTAAAAAAAGCACACTGGAATGAGATTCCTCATTCGGACGGTGCTCTCTTTCCTCGATTTGACTCTGGGCACGAACAAATAGCCACATCGGGAAACGGCTACCGGTGGACCATCGAGTTGGATCAATCCTGCTATGAAGAAGGCAAAGACGTCGGATCGTTAGTCAAATAAACATTTTATACTAACCTCGTACTTTATTAATAATCGAAAAGGTACTTGATGTCTAGTTGAACTTTTGTAGATGCCGCTAAGTAACTTTATCTTAATGCTAGACATATGATCGCATTTCGTTCACTGGTTTCTTCAACGTTTACTTTTCGCAATTCCTCATTTTGCCGCTACTACAAAGAATTCGCTGGTTCTTTATTTTTCACTCGTAGTTTTATGATCAAGTTGGCTAACAAGGTTATACAAAGCGAAATTAAAAAGAGAGCGAGTAAAATTTGCCAGGAGTTATCGATGCATTTATCAGCAGCGCGCTGATTTTCCTACATTTAAGCGTTGGTACATTTTGTGCAGTTAATGAAATAAAAGGGAGGGATTGTTCTTCGTTAATGCAGTTGGTGTTGAAAAGAATTTAGGAATGTCTCATCTCTACATTGCCCTTTATGTGTTTTCAAAAACATTGATCGTTTTGTCAAATTCTCGCTTTGTCGATTCATCACTTTCGTCTCTGACAGTATTGGTTCTGTAGATTTTGAAAAAATGATGTCTAGAACGTGAAACGAGCGTGCGTTTTCTCTTTGACGTCTTTCTTTTTCGAACACATTATTTCACTTCTATTTTTATCAACAAATGATCTAACCCTGCACAGTAGTTACCACGCTGTTGGATCCCACTACTTCTTCACCTTCTTGCCTACATCATCCACTAATGTGTTCGAACCTTTTTGCATAGTCTGCAGTTGCAGTACTGGTTGAATGGTGGTCCAGTCGATTCTCGCTGGAATTCTGAGATAGCCTTTCTAAGGCGTTTACACGTAATAAGAAGGTGTGGGCTTGTCCCAGACAGGTTTGGTCCTTATCCCTTACCCTCAGGAGATGAGAGAATTGATGGCCCGGTGTGGAGTCGAACCTTCGCCTCGGTGAGTTGAGTCTTCTGCATAATGAACAGCATTACTAGCATCGCCCTAAATGCTCCCCAAATCGATCTTGATGGTATTGAGATCACAGTGACATTTTTCATTTAATTTACATACAGAAAAGCGATATTTAGAACGTTAGACCTGAGTTTACGTTGTTCCCTTCCAATACTCTGATCTGCTAATGTTCGACCTTAAGTGCCAGTTAGTGATTTGCTCTCCATAAAATAACTCATAGTCGTGCTGATTTCTACATACACAAACAAACAAACACATATGATTTACAAATTAGTTAAACCAAGCTAGATACTGAGAGAAAAATAAAGAAATAAACTGTTCCATAGAAATGGACGTTAGTAAAATTGGAACTATAAATTGGTCATTGGCAGTAGACTCAAAGCGTGTTATTGCATGAATATCTTAGTTTGAAG
Organism: Angiostrongylus costaricensis; assembly: GCA_900624975.1. Lineage (NCBI taxonomy): Eukaryota > Metazoa > Nematoda > Chromadorea > Rhabditida > Metastrongylidae > Angiostrongylus > Angiostrongylus costaricensis. The sequence continues at coordinate 26,275 of UYYA01004120.1, read as the reverse complement.
AAACAAATGCTTTTGTAAATCTAAAAATCTAAAGCTAATCATCGATCAGGAGTGAAATTTTCGCGCTACAGTCGTCGCCACTGAGGTTTGTGCTTGATGTTCACTCGATGAAAGTATCCATCATCTATCACCCACTATTTTAATCCTGTGCTCTGTAAGATAAAGTCACTTTTTATGGCATCTACGCATCGACTGGATTGTCAATCGTCATTCCCGGACCTTGTGTGTCAGTGTAAACAGGCGTCGCGTTGCCCTTCACCTCAAGAATTTCGCCAATCCTCCACTCCCACGTGACTCCGCCACCAACGTCGACGCCAGAAAATCTTCGCCTATCGAGAGGTCCCGCAATCGATTATCTAAGTCAGGATTTATGTTTATTTTATCGCTTACACACGGGTTTCACTTTATCGACGCGTTTCTCTTAAATTATAAGTACTTTGTTAACTTCATTCACCAGGAGAATTCATAAACTATTACACATTTGTTCAAGTTTTAATTTTAAGTGGAATGTCTAATTAATTGGTAAGCATCGTGTTGTAAAGTACGACCAGGATGAAAGCACTTTTTGACCACGTGTTAAGCCTAGGTATATGTTCGTTAATAATCGTTCCCCTCCAGGATGATTTGAAGTTATTAGTGAAAACTTCTCAAGAATTTTTATGACCGAAGTAGACCTTAGTTCATTTATTGCTTTTTAAGACCTCATCAGTTTATGACTTTATATGTAAATTGAGTTTTTAATCGTCCACTCCCTTAAGACTAGCCAGTTACTCGTGAGATTCCTCCTTTATTTCCTTTTGTTCTTCAAATATCATCGAATGGGTGTCATGTCAATCAAAAGCAATAAATTTAGCTCAGAGCAAAGTTGTGTTCTCTAAAAATGATTTTCGTCATCAAAATTTTCGTTTTAACTTCGCTTTATCTAATGATGTAATAATTAAAATGAAATGAGGCGATGCCCGACATTTTTTGTTCTCGCTCTTAGGCTCGAATGCTCTTTCTGATATGATTCGTTCGGTCTGTTCTATCTACTTGGTCGTCTGTTTCTCTCCATCCGTTCGTCCCATCCATCCGCAGAATTCTGTTGAGTCAGAGAATTATGTTCTGTGGTAACGCAGATACGAAAATCCATTTCAATTCAAATGCTTGTGTACAGCACAAAGGAAAACAAGTCTTAGTGTTTTCTCTTTCGGATTCCATCTTCTTGGTTGCGATTTTCCATCATAACTAACAATAATGAGGTGTTTGCTTTAAAGTTTCAATTTCCGTGGAGGGCATACGAGCACTGTACGTGTTTTGTGTTTTCCATGAAAACACAGCCGATCATTGATACCTCATTGTTTATTCTACAATTTGTGCCTTTATTTACATATTTTATCGTCAACTCGAGTTAAAACTCATTCAGAATCTGATCTGGTGTTTTCTAGTGCATGATAAACTAAACCGATGATGATAAACACTTTCGATTACGGCGATTATTTCCGTATTTGCAAGTAACTGCTACATCTTCGTTAGGTAAGGCAGGTTGTCTCTGTTTGACATACTCGCGGTTTTTTGAAATCCATAGAATGAAAATAGTTGTCATTAGATTTCTGATTTTCTCACTTGAAAGTCAAGTTTTGTATTGGTTTTTATTGCCTATTTACCATCACGTAAATTTTTTTTTCTGTTTCATTAAAGTTTCCGTTCAGAATTCCTCAAAGAAAGACTTGTTCCGAAGAATATCCCTCAGTAGAGCTTGACGATTTTATATGGTTGTAAGATTTTTAATATTATGCCAGTTGTTATAGAATAGAGATTTTTCTTTTGATAATCGGTGTTATTTGTCCACTTGTACCCGCGTAATAGTGAATGGATGATTTCGCTTTCTCTATTCCCACCATTATTACTGTTACTTGAGGGGTTACTAACAATTCTTTCATTCGGCTGCTTGTCTTGCTGTCGTAATCCACGGAAGTGTTCGAATTTCTGTTTAAGTTCGTCTGCTTTCTAAGGGTTTTGTTCTTCGTTATGAATGTAGAGTGAAAACTGGTCAAGTTGAGCCGGTACAAAGCCCATGGATAGCTCTTCTATAGGGTATTTAGCTTTTCAGCACAGGTGTTGCTAGTCTTCCTAAATTGACGTGTGCTTCTTCGAAGGGGAAGGGTCGAACGATTCTTATATTGTATGGTATTTCTAACCACTGCATCCTCTGTGCCTCAATTTTTTAGTTTTAATTACCATTATTGCTACTATTACGCTCACGTCGTGAAACTTGCTACAGTTAGCCGCACATCTGCGTGAGGCGTCGAAAGTTGACGAACAAAGGAATGACGGCGAATAAAAATTATGGGTTTTGAAAAAAATGAAGATTTTCTGGTAATATTGGAGCCAATATATTGGTACCAGATGGCAATCGATGTGGATCGACTCCAGGAAATAAACTCCTCTCTACTGTGGTAAAGCCTTGCAAATTGTGCACCCGGCCCTGATTCTTAGTTGGGCGACTCGACTGTGAGTGCCCTATCGAAAGAAAAAAAGGAGCAAAAATAAAGGTTCTTTCTAAATGTGTCACGATCTTTGTGTCCCTTGAAAAAGCGGATCCACACTACTTAGACAACTACGACGCCTAACAAGTGGGTGATATGGAAATTTTGCTGGTGTCGGTTACAATCATTGTCATAGTTTCAATTTTATCAACAACACCGTCAACTATAAATTCAGTGATGCTGACATATTTGCAAAACTCCGGACCACAGGTGTCTGCGGTGGAGAACGAACGCCCAGAGGCCCGAATTAACAATGAACCCAGCTAAGCTGAGGCTGTAGTTATAATCACAATTTTAACCTATTATTTACTGCCTACTCTTTCTAATGGCATCGTATGTTGCAAAATATATTTGGGCTCCCCAGATCAATCCCGCTGAAGGCTGATTGCTGATGGCAATGATCGATAGAACTAGCTGAGAGATAAGCGAAACGAAGGACCCGCCTGGTGTGGTGGTGAACGCCTAACCCCCTGAAAGCGTGTTAGCGCGTTCGCTTACCACCGCAGACACCTGCGATCCCTAGTTTTGCAAATTTCTCAGCATCTTTAAAGCTACATTTCGCAACGTACTCTGCCATTAAAAAGAGCAGGCAGAATATAATAAGCTAAAACTGTCAATTATTTCTTGCTAGTACTGTTTTTAACCAGTCTTATGTTCACTACCATCACTTGGTAGTGTTCGAGCGAAGAATGGGATTTTAAAATGCTTCCATTATTTTGGTTATGTCATAGAATGAAAAAATTTATGGTCTAGAAAATTCCGAGCATACCGCAGCAGTAAATGTCAAAGGCAAAGTCAGCGGGCTTTTGACTAAACAGAGAGCAATCAGACGAGTGCAACAATTTATGCAGATTTTAGTGCCATAGAGAAACCGCGAAAACCTGTACTTTTCTTCGTTATTCTTCAGAAGGAAAAGGGAATAAGTCAGAAAAAAGATTACTTAATCCTGATAAGCTTCGGCTTCCGATTTTCAAGTATTTTAGCCTTTCACTGGAAATAGTCGTTTTAAGTTTTGAACTTTGAGAAATTGTTTCCGAAGTATCTAGATGCCGGCTGTCAATGTGATAATGTCAATTAATGAGGTGAACTTTTTGAAGGAACTGTTTCTAAATGATTTGACCTATCATCTATTTGGATCGATTGATCGACTAGTTATAAAAATCGCTGCCTTTCTAAAAATTCTACTTGTGAGGCAACAGATCTTTCTTTAACCCACAAGGGCAGACAGATGCTTCTGTTGATGACCTAATAAGGCGTACGTCTGTCCGGCGAACCACGCTTCACTGCAGAAGCAAAAATGCCGTGTGTGAATATATCACAGCGCCTTGTTAAAGAGCATTTCAAGTCCATTTTACATGTTTGCGTCCCTAGAACCTTTTCATTTGACGAATAGCTGTGAAAGCTGGTTTTTTTAAATGATCTTCACGCTTTGTTAGCAAAAAACAGAAGGGGCTGTCCAATATTTGTTCAAAAGCAATACGTTGAACGAACATCACCAGATCATCGGAAAACATGATCACGTCGATGAAACACATTATTCTATCTTTTCGATGAGTATTCAGAATCGAACATAATTCTTTTGACGTGCATTCTGTGGTCGGTTAAAAAAACAATGCAATGAAGAAAGATAACACTCTGCTGAGAACGTTTGTTAGTGCCGTATGAATTCACAGCTATGTCTTGTTTTACTTCCACACTGAACGTAGCTTATAAATAAATATAATGATGTCAAAATAAATAGCTAAATATCAAGTTCTCGTATACGGTAAGGGGCTACATAAATTAATTGTTCAAGAAGTGAGTTGTCTGGTCCTTCTTGCCCAACAATTTCGTCGTCATTTGGTGAAACGGTGAGTTAGCAGACGCAGCAACTAGTAACGACCATTTGCCGGCTGATGAGCATTATGCGTGCACGTGTGAAATGCAGCGTTTCACTGTAGCACAGACATCTCGTCACTCACCTTAACAATAAAAGGTTGGTTTTCCTTCGTACATACGTAGCTTGAAGTGTGGCTTATATACCATTACCTGTACTTATTGTGACATTCTTAAATCGTTTCTAGTCAGTGCTTTTTCGCAGATTTGAAAAAATGAGCAGATTTCAAAGCACAGTAAAGGGGGAACGGTATTAAACTTTTCACTTACTGCCTATTATTTTTTCACTGGAGGATATTATGTGAAATAAAATTACAATGATGCCGAGGTATGAACAAAATTGGGAATGTTATAACTTTTTATTTTTTGCCTACTATAATTTTGCGGCAGGGTACTAAGCGAAATACAACCACAACGTTGCTGAGATATTTGCAAAACTCTGGACCGCAGGTGTCTATGGTGGGGAGCGAACGCGCTATTGTCCTTTCCGGGGAGTAACGCGTTCACCACCACACCATGCGGGTCCTCTGTTTCGCCTGTCTCTCAGCTATTTCTATCGATCTTTGCCACAGCAATCACCCGTCAGCGGGATTGATCTGGGGCGCCCAAATCGGCATACAACCCAGTTAAGCTGCGGCTGTAGTTGAAATCACAAAGTTATACCTTTTTATTTTCTATCGATCTTTGCCACAGCAATCTCGCTGACGGGTGATTGCTGTCGCAAAGATCGATAGAAATAGCTGAGAGACAGGCGAAACAAAGGACCCGCATGGTGTGGTGGTGAACGCGTTACTCCCCGGAAAGGACAATAGCGCGTTCGCTCCCCACCATAGACACCTGCGGTCCAAAATTCGGAATCCCAGGCGAACTTCGAACCTGCAATTACCCTTTCCGGGAGGTCACTTGTTATCCACTGCTCCTTGCTTTGTCATTATCTCAACCAGTTTTCTTTATTTACCCTAACGGTGCTATCAGCAAACACTCGTCAACAGAAACGATCTGAGGAACCCAAATCGGTATTGAATGCAGCGAGCTGAAACTGCAATCGAAATCACAATGTTTACCTTTTATTCAATGTCCATTCTTTTTTCATTTCAAAGTATTGGAGAGCTCTTAGCATCATTATGGTTGTATTTCACATAACAACCTTGCATGAAAAAATAGTAAGGATTAAACGAAAACTTAAATTTTGTAATTTCAACTGAAGCTTTAGCCCAGCTGGGTTCAATGCCAATTTGTGCCCTCCAGATAATTCTCCTTGAAGGGTGATTTCTGATAGCACCGTTAGGGTAAAAAAAAATCACACTTTTTTTGTTGTGCTCTTAAGCTTTCTACTGCATCGATTTTTGCTCGATGACAGTTTAATCATTCCTAATGTCTTAAATGACGTCAGCGTCTCCGATTCATCCAGAAGTTTTTCCAAATTGTGTATTTCGTTCCTGCTTGAACGCCTTTATCCTTGTTTATGATTGCCCTTGAATTCTGGCCAATTAGGTCCCCTTCGTAATACTGGAAAAGCTGTGCCAGAGTTTACATAGGTGTTGACCACAAGCAGACGCCAGCTTTTGTGGATCGGAGGGAGTTCTTCTCAGATAAGTCTGCTACCAATTTGTCGCCTCCAGAGGCATGAGAGGCTTCGTTTTCTAGATCCAACACCTATGATATGTGGATAATTGCATAGTATTTCTAACCACTCTCCTTTCTGCACCTTTCGAAACTCAAATGTATTCAATAAATAGGAGCCAGTTTTGTTATTTTACTTGTTCCTATTGACAGTTGTTCCTGAATCTGATTGCTGTTTATCATAAGCATATTTATCTCTGACGCAAAAGGAGCCTAAAATGATGAGCTTCCATGATTGCGACTTCGCTTTGAATTTGGTTTATCTATATATTGCGTCACAAGTCACAATACATTATTAACACAATTAAACGTTTGCGTGCGAATATAACTTTACTTGGTCACGTTTCATAGCAGCAGAAGTGGCTGCTTGAGGTGATATCGCGTGGAACGTGATTGCTGATGATCTACGTCCATCGGTTATCTTAAGACTCATATGATTCGTACTCAGGTGATTTTAAACGTCATGCATACACAACAGTGCTGACCATCTTCGATCCATCATAAGTAGGAATCCTGAAACTCTTCTGCAAACTACATGAAACGGCATGCTAGCATCACTACCTGCACAGGCAGTTCGATAATACTCACCTCATCTTTATTATGTAAAATCGTGTTTTCTTCTTCCTGCGTTCCACAGAGCTAAATCGTTTGTAAAATACACTGCAGGAACAAGTGTTACATTGGTATGTTACCTGGATAAGTTCGACACTTTTTCTTCAAATGGTATTTAAGAAAAAGAAGTTCGTTTCCAATGAAGACGTTCTTAAATAGAATTGCCATTTCCAAATGCAACGTCGTAATCGGTATATATTGGCTTTGCATGGTTAATGTTTAGTATAATAGAAAAACGTCATCATCAATTGAAAATGCTCAATGTTAACTTTCACTTCAATGTTTTGCTATTCCACTTCTCGCATGACGTTTTCGGAAGGGGCCCTAATAATTCTGGAGAGATGGTATCGTCTTGTCGGATACCATACCTTGTTTCGTGAGCGGAACTCATGAGGAACTCTTAACCGCTTCGGTCCTAATAGAACCAAACACGTTCCCTTTCAAGATGCAACTGTGATAAAGCAAGTTTTTTCTTATACTCTTATAGCACTCCATTGGTTCTTCTAACTGTTTGTTTTGCTGTATGTTACTGGTATTTGACCTTTTTGGTCAAACCTTCACGATGTAATTTATAGTTTCCTTGTGCTAATGAGATAGTAGTCCTCTTCAGGTCCTCTCCTGCTGTAGTTGCCAATTTAGTCAGCTTTTTAGTTTATATCGAACTGGGTTCGTCTTGGCTATAGTTTAGCATCTTCTCATGACTATTTCAACACTATGGTTTTCTTTCTTTCTCTTTTAAATCCCTCAACACAAAAAGTGTGTTGAAGTGCACAGAGCGATGAGACAGAGCAAGCAGATTTTTTTTTGATTACTGTGTGATCATATAGTTTACGATTGATATGTTATGCACTTAAATCGATGTATTTATATTTTGAGCTATATTTTTAAACTATATGAATTAAAACTTTTAAAAAGTGTAGTTTTCCCAATATTCTGTTTAGGTAATCCGAATGCTGAAGAGAATGCCTACTATATATGAATGTTGTTTCTTTATCACTATACTAACTTCTATTGGCTGTCTACTGTAATTTTTAACGTCAGGGTATGATGCGAAATACAACCACAATGATGCTGAGATATTTTGAAGAACCCCGAGTGGCAGGTGTCTGCGATGCGAACAAACACGCTATTGCCCATTCCGGGGGAAAACGCGTTCACCACCACACCATGCGTGTTCTTCCTTTCGCCTATCTCTCTGCCGTGAAAAATTATAATAGGCAGAAAATAAAAGTTATCATTGTCATTTCAACTACAGCCTCAGATTAACTGAATTCAATGCCGATTTGGGCTCCCCAGATCAACCCCGTTGATGGGTAATTGCTGATGGCACTGATTAATAGAACTAGCTGAGAGACAGGCGAAACGAAGGACCCGCATGATGCGGTGGGAACGCGTTAGGCCCCGGAAAGGGTAATAGCGCTTTCGCTCCCCTTCAGACACTTGCGGTCCGGAGTTTTGCAAACACGTCAGCATCATTGTGTTGTTTCTTCTTTAACTTAGGTAATAAAGTAATAATACATGTTTTATTTATGTGTTAAGCGGCTTTTGGTTTCCTTACATGTCTATGTGATTAACTATTTTTCGATCAATTATCTAGACTTGCTTTACTAAATGTTTATGTAATCCTATACATTTTGTAGAATATTTTTAAGTATCCTGCAAGTTATTTTCATTATTTCAGTATTCACAGAACACGTTATGGATGCTTCAATTTTTACTGGTTTTACATTTCGCTTTCTTTTCCCTTTTTTTTTTAAAGAACTTGGTATTTTTGCACTGGACCTTCCAGTAATGGCTAGCTTGATGCTACTGTCCTTCCAGACATTGAATTCGATCTCCATTCTCTTCGGAGTAAGAGGTAGGCAATAAAATCGCTAATGCTTACCAATCATGTGAAGAACTCTTATCACGTTTCTACTTCAAGTACAAAGAAGTTCACTGCACCACTGGAGAATTTCGATCTTGACTGCGAATGACTTGAGTGGTTGGGCCGATAAACAAGTACACTTTACACTTCGCAGATGACTCTGCTATAAATTTCAAGCATCTAATAGGTGACATAGGAAGGACTCATCAGTATTGGGATCAGCTCGACCGGCGTGCTTGTGAATGACACTCATATCTAAAATTCACGTACTAACAAAACTCAATCGACTCCGTCGCGATCAAAGTGCTGTTTGATCTCGTGCACATTCTCTCTGAGATTCCTGGAAACATCCATCATATTTAGAGAAAACCAAACGTTGTAGATATCAACTATGTCTTTCAATGCTCAAATTAACTCAGTGTTTAATAATTGTTAATTCTGTTCATAACGTCAAGCAATGAACAGAAGGAAAAGTTCGAAAACTGCCTAGATTTCGACTGTGATTTCAAACTTCATTCATGATGCAAAAACTTGTGTACCGTTCTCTGTGGCGCTCGAAGGATTTCGTTTAGACGTTGCTCATTCGAATAGATGTGCTTCATTCTAGAAGGCTGTGCTTATAGTGTTGTCCGTGTTCTTAATCACCTGCGCTATAAATCGGATCCACTCGATACAACAGGTCCGATTGCCATTACCCATTACCGTCAGTTCTATTCTTTCTTTCACCTTTATTTGAATCATCTTCGATTGTTGAACAATAGAAGTGTTCAAATAAAGATAACAGCAGACTGAAGTAGCATGAGTAGCAGTTCTATTAACATCCTATTTTTTTTCTTTTTTTCTCCGAAGCGTTATAAAATGACTTTCGCCAGTATACACTGTTTCAGATTGGATCGTATTTTTCTGTTAAATGCTTTGCTTAAGAAGAAAAAAAACTGCCAATGAAATGGTTTTCTTTCCGGAATCCGAATGACTTCCGTGGTTTTTTTTTCGGCTTATAATGAGAACCATCTTTACGAGAACCTAGCATGTCTGCCATATTCAGTCTTTATTCGCCTAATAGGATAAAAAAAGAACATATGTTTGGCGAATTACGGGATTGAAGAGAAAAAGAAACGATCGCTATGATCGCCATTGAAGAAATTGAAAAGGAAGTACACCTACACGAAGTTCATGATATTTTGGTTTGAGTATTGCTAAACTAGAACAGCGAGCCCCGAAAGTTTTTTCTCAAGACTGGAGAGAATTCGATGAGTGTGATTTCATTTTACAATGCGTCAATCCCTTGTTTATTCTGTTCAGTTCGTGATGTATAATGAAGAAATAAATTATTCAACATGGGTACCACTGCTTCATTTGCCTACTTTCTAGCAAAAGCTGATTGCGCTCAAGTTACTTTCAAATATTAAAGCAGTTTTCATACGGTATTCGCAGACGGTGTATTTGTATACTGTAATAGAAATCATTATAGAAGCGCAAAATTCTTTGATGTACTCTAAGACTCACTGGACTGGAATTTGAAGAACAGGCAATTTAGTGCTACCTATTTCCATCGATTTTTCGAAATAAAAGGTGGAAGGATAATGCTTCTGAATCGTTCTCCAACATATTTCTACGGTCAGCTAGAAATATGCCTCTAAATCGAGGAATACAATTAGTTTTCAGGGTATTTTCACCGCATACGGTCTACGTATCTTGCATGAAGTGAAAGTTTCAAGCTCATACTATTACTAAGTTCGGTCTGATTTGTCTTTAAGAGAGATAGAACGGAAAACGACAGCGGTCTTTTATTTGACATTTTCTCGCCCTTAGAATGATTTAATCTTTTTGGACATTTTTTAAAAATCTTTACATTTTTCCTACTATTCTCAAGAGAATCACTGGCGATCCTCTGCCTATCATTCGCTATCATTCGTTTCATCCTTCTCATTTTCTTCCTTTCTCCTTCACCATCTTAGCCTACATTATCCTTTTTTTCCCACCTTCTGTAGAAAATGGTGATATAATTATTCAGTCTTGTTCTGCTACACCCGTTTTCCACTTGGAGTACAACATGATTGGAAATTACTCAATCCTTGGTTGTAACACCCATGGATGTTTTATCGATTTAAAATTGTAGTACTTGTTTTGATGCCTAAATGAGCCGTTCTTACATAATATGCAACATGGTCCAACATTTCTTCCAATCATTCTATTGTACTGACCTCATCATATATCCAACAAGGTGCTTGATTTCGCGTGTAGGTTCGATAGCGTCTTGAGTTTCCATCTTCATTCCTCACTGATATGTTGACCGATTCTTGCATATGGTTTTCCCAAGTCCGAAAATGGCCACCCAGAGCTTTCTCATGTACTCATTCACCCCAGGCCTTTGCCGGTCGTTGCAAATCGGACGGCGGTTTGCTGCACTGTGACTTTAGATTTTCTACATGACATTTGTGAAAGGAATCAGTGTTTTTACAATAGCTGTGACAGCTCATGAACACGGTTGCTCTTATCAGAACACATGAGAATTATCAAAATATTTTTTTTAGAAACACTGGTAATGATGCAAAGTAAGCTAATATTAATAAATTTAACGAACATTTCATATTGGACTTCGTTTTAATGTGATCAGAAAGCGACGAATTGAAAAAAGCTGTTTGACTAAGACAAGATGGATAGGCGCCATTTGTTCTTGAGGGTGGTAACAATGGCAAGTTCGCACCAGCACTAAGGGTTCCATATTCAAATGGTGCTTGAGCATAGTTCACTGGTTTTTCTACGTTCTTTTCGCCTTGTGGTTTTTGAGGAATATGACAACTTTTTGCGGAAGGAAAATCAAAACGATTTATTTTAGATGAAGGAGAGCTAGGGATAATATCGTGTATTCACACAAATGTTGTCCCAGTGTAAGGAAAGCTAACATCCAGCATGAATTCCATAGTGAGAATCAAAGTAACAACTGCTTGTTAGGCAAATGTTTTCGGTTAAGCAGTAGAAGAGTTTCAGCGCGTTAGAAAATCTTTGAGGCATATTTCTTTTCGATTTTTTGAAATGCGTTTGTTCATCTTTACGTTTTCACTCGATTGTACCTTCTTGAAACCCACTAATATACAGAAACAGTGATCGATTTGGGGCAGTTTTCCAACCGGTATCAGTTTACAAGATACCAAGTATTAGCATTTTTAACATTAAATGGACCCGTTGTAGAAATATGGTATGAAAGAAATTATTACGATAAGTATTTTCTCATGGTATTGTATCAGTGCACATGCTGAGTATCTAGTTGATCACGCTAATACTCATTATAGTTTTTATTTTACATGACCTATTTTCACATCTACTATGGCTTTCCAACATTTCCTAAATTCAATTCTTTTTTTTGCATCCACGAAGGCCTTCGTACTTTTCGCATATGCGCTCGGCTGCTGCTTGAGAAGTGTCGTTTTCTTTCTGAATGCCGTTATATGCTGCTCTAGTCTTTCTCCCGCGTCTTAGAATAAGAGTGTCAAAGCGTTTCTACTTGGATTGCTGATTGGACCTTTCGCAGAAAAATATAGCACTGATTCCACACTATCGGAAAGATGAGAGGGTTGCTGAACCAGGCGTTGTCTCGACCAGCATCGTACTCGTGACAAATGGCATCACTGCCGCTACGCTACCGGCTCCCTCTAGAATTAGCTGCAAAAATGTTGGCGCATTCCACAGCGAGTTTCTTTCCCCATTGAACATTTTGGCATATCTTCTAGTTTGATTGGTTACCCAGCTACTCCATTTTTACAGAAAACGATGGTTAGGAATTGTTCTTATTTCATATGTGACTTGAAATAAGTTGGCATTCCAACTTCAATACACTTTCGGGAACATATTGGTTTCAATGAATGCATACACTGATGATTGCAATGAATTCCATTTTAGTTTCAAAAAAATACTTTTCAGCTCATGGTGAGCTTTGTTAATTAAAATAAAGCTCATTAGATTGTACTGGAGTTTAGCAGCAGTTACAGTTATCTCAGCGCATAACGAATCCTGTTAGCTCAAAAAAGCTGTTAGAATGTACAGATCTCTGCGAATAAGAACATGTTTTTTATTCTAAGAGGAGATTGTAGCATAATAGTAGTTAATGAGGCAGTCTATCATGAAGCAAGGTGATGGCTCGACTCCCTCCTCAACGATACACCAATCCACGTAGGAACGGGTTAGCTCAGTTGTCTCCAAAACTGTAAGGAGAATCAATTAGACAGCCATTCTACGACATTCATAAAGCAGATAGTAATCTACAAGTAGTACTCGAAACAACGCAAAATGCTACAGGATCTTTGCGGACGATGAGTGCGAGGGAAACGAATCGAATTCAAGAAATGCTGGAAGCCACACAGTAGATGAGATGACAGGTCGTGTAGAATAAATAGAATTAATATTTGTTATGATAAAGCCCTGATTAAGCAAAACCCAAAAATCGGATTTCTGTCGTTTTTTTTCGTTGAAATCTTATTTTGAGCACCAAAACTATTGTACAAGTAGAACCTCGTCCACCAGAACGCAATCATTGCCGCGATTGCCTCGCTGATTTTTGCAGTTGCTGGAGTTAGAATTTTGAAAAATTAGCATTTTGCCCTTAATTTTTTAAAAGATTTAATTTGAAATACCTCCCAAAATGGTGTTCTCGAAAACCATATTCACTTTGAAATACATCAAGCTTCGTTCTATGTGACTATCAAGTTAGCAACAGCTCATGTGCCTTAGTTGTCATCAAATTATCGGCAGTTGTTTGTCGAAAAGCCAGCTTCAGGTTCGAAATGAACCTAAACGATTTTAAAAGTGAAACAAGATTTTGGATCGATTATTCACACTTGTGGATCCATTATTGAAAACCTCTCTTTCAAATCTTTAGTTTCCCAAGCTTCCCACATACTACAGCTATCATTGTCGGCCGTTATCTTCAATGTGTTAGTAATGCAAAAATGCGGCTGTTTACATATAATATCATTTACGTTTACCATCGATCTTACTTTGTTTTACACTAAATTTCGGTAGACTACTTATTCTCATCATTGCGGTAACGAAGCGATGTTGTCTGTTTTGAACACCTCTGTGAGCTGCTTTTACAATATTAACGTCTCACAAGAATTCGTTCACTAACGGAATGCCTTCACATTTTTGACGTATCTGACTTCTTGCTTTCACAACATCTCAGACTTTTCTGTGCATACATAAATCAGCGTTCTTGCAACAGCAGTGCAACAATTGTTCTCAGAGCTCCATTTTTAAACTCGTTGTCTCGAAAGAATTGGTTCACCCATTATTTAAAAGGGCCAGTATCTAGTTGCACTTTTTGGGGCCTAGCTGGCTAACGTTGATTTATCATAGTACGTTAGCAGTGTGTCAACTGAAAAAGGTTTCGAAACAAAATTGAAGGCTCGAACTTAGCGACTAGTAACTGCTCATCGGAACTAGACAGGTTTTCTTATCCTGTCTCGTTGAAACGGCAGATGTATTGCTTCTTCGCGTTGTTCGGCTTTTCTTTAAAAGAATTCAATGTTGGTCATTTCAGTCATTTGACATCTGCATTTCAGGATTGTATGGCAACGGAGGGTAAGATCAAAGTCGATGAACACTATCCTATAGGTGCTCGATTTTTCTTTTTCCATTTCTTCTCAACAACCCCTGAAATTTTTTGAATATCTGCAGATGTTGACGAGCCACCACTGTTTGACGCGAAGAAAATTGATAAAATTCGTTCGAATGTAAAATTCGATCAATGCTATGAATGTAGCCAGCTTATCGGCGAGTAAGTTGAATAATATTAAATTTTTCCGCAAGTTCCAGTGCTTATACATATAGATGCATCCATCCGTGAGCTAGGATTTATCAAATTTGTGATTATAATAATCTGATTATGATAATGTGAAGATAAAGGTCTGTTTCCTCAACTACTTCTTTTCTTGTATTTCCACTATATAGTCCGTTACTTTCTTACTTACTTGGACGGCCCGTACTCACTGGTTGTGCGGACCGCATCATAATCTCCATTTGTCGGAGTTTTGCTGGTTTAGCCATTGTGGTTCCTTGGAGTCCTGACATCGGCCTGACCAAAGTCTTCCCAAGATCATCATCATCACAGGTAGTCTCCGACCTTCTGGATTAGAGGGAGATTTGCTACCATGCCACTAGTTTGTTACCAGGACGGTGGCGGATCCTATCGTTAGTTTACTCTTAGGTAGGCTTCCTGATGGAAACGCCGGACTCCTTCTCAGCTTGCGAAGGCTTGCTGGGGACATGAATCCCTCCGATGTAAATAGCAGTCCGACACATAGAAACACCTCCCAGCCAGAATGTGGCAGGAAACAGTTGGGAGGATTTAATCCATTAGATAATAAATATCCTCAAATAGATATATAAGCACAATAAAAGTATAATTTATAATTTAGTGGCAAGTTTGGCAAAGTTTACCAAGTTCGAGAAAAGGAAAGTGGTCAAGAATTTGCGGCAAAAGTCATTAGAATCAAAAAGGTATGATCTCTCTACTATCGGTATTCAGGAAAAAACGCAAGAACGAACGGTTTATAGCAGAATAAATGTGTGGGAATAAAAAATATTGATTGGTTTTTTGAAAAGACGACTATCAATTCTTCAGGAAATTCTAAACGCATAAAATCTAAACTTTTCCATCTACTGGTGAGTTTCAGCAAGCAGATCGTCAAGAGGTCGAGCGCGAAGTCGCCATACTCACTCAACTTCGCCATCCTCGTATAGCTCAGATCTATGATGCTTTCTACACATCAAACAACGAAGTTGTACTAGTTATGGAAATGTAGGAAATATTTACAGTAATCTAAGAAATCTACACAGCTGTGATATCTTTAACCATTATACAATGTCATCCAGTGCTTGCAGTGTTTCATTTGTTAACGATTCTTTAAATTTCAAAGTTACAAAAAATGTTTCCGAACTCTTGCTTCAGTAGATTTGAATCTGGTACCAAGTATTTATAAGATCTAATATATAATTTGGCAAGTAGTTTATTGGCCAGCTTTTATACTGTTATATTTTGAACATATGCTTTATTTTTTGCTCAAGCGAGTTCTAATTCTCTACATATGAACCCATATTAATTTGAATTCATTGAAGCCTTAGAAAGCATTCTAAGGTTTCCTCTCGTTCCATTTTGAACCAACAGAGTTGTATCATTAAAAATGATATCTCAGAGGTGAATGCATCTATGTTTAGCCTTCTATTCATGTCAATGACCGTAATTAGTCCTGCAGGTGTTGACGTCGTTCGGCGAATTGCTTCTGAATCATGTAAATTGTGAATCCCGAAAGCAATGCCCAACGTTAAAAACATCCATCATAGAATGGCTTGCAGTATCAAAAACAGGAGAAAAAGAGCGCCTTAACTCCTAACATACTAAGAACAGTTAAACAAAAACAAAAAGAGCTTCTGTAGGAGAAGAAAAACTAAGCTCGGTTGTTTGCTAAAGAAATTTGGTCATAAATGCAGCCGATGTCAGACGTTCCCACTATTTGTAATTAACAGGAAATAACCGAGAACGATTTCGTAGATCATCCTTCTCAGCAGCACAAATCCTCTGCATTGGATGATGAACGCCGATTAATTTCAGTGTTCGAGGTGGAGAGCTGTTCGATCGGGTTGCGGACGAGAATTACGTGCTCACGGAGTTGGCTGTTGTAATGATTATTTGTCAACTTTGCGAAGCTATAGACTACATACATGAACAAAACATCTTACATTTGGACATCAAGGTTTCTCTTAAGGAATTAAACCTACTAATATTCTTGAAATGAGAATACCAGTAGATGTGAACAAAAAATCCTCTTACTTCTAGCCTGAAAACATTATGTGCGTCTCACAAAGGGGAAATCGAATAAAGTTAATCGATTTCGGTCTGGCACGACATTATGACGGAACTCAAGTTAGTGATTATTGATTGAATAACTGTTGCTAGCACCAACGATAAACGTATCGCAGCTTTTTAAAAAACTTGCTGCGTTTATTTTGTTTATTAGCTTAGCTGTAAATTATTGAGGGATCGATTCAAGCGCTTAGTGAGTGACAGTTCAAGCAGCTGGCTCTATAAAAAGTATTAAGCATCAAATTAAAAAACAAAGGAATTCCTTAAAGGAATTGAAAATCGCTCAACTCAGCTTGTTTTTAAGGATTCATTCTTTTAGTGTGATAAGAGTGAAGCCAACAAAAAGGGTTAGCTTAGTCCAATTGCCAAGAAAGGGCTTGCAATCGCTATTCTGTTCATGTTGAGGTAATGTCCTCATCTCTTATGACCCTGGTTTTCCTTAGAAAAGCAACTAACAAGGAAAAAAAAAAGAAAAAGTGAGGGCAAAAAAGTGGAAAAGCAAAAAAATTGACAGAACCAATTCAAGCATTTATGGTACTGTTATAGGAACTTCGCTATATGGCTGGAACACCCGAATTTGCTGCACCAGAAGTCATAAAATACGAACAGCTTGACTTTCATACAGATATGTGGAGCGTTGGCGTTATTACTTACATTTTGTGGGTCATTACGATCAACTCTTACAACAGTCTCACGGTTTAAAGTAGTTAGCTTTTTTCTTGAAAATCTTCAACTGTTACTTTTTTATTTTATTTTGTACGATCCGCTTTCACGTCTACTGTACAGCTTCTAGCACTTCTCATATTCTATTCGTTTCTTAGCATCCATTATTCACGAAGATCCTCCAACTTTTCATTTTATCCTAAATGTCGTAGAATGCTGGTCGAGTCGGTTTTTCTTGGAGTCCTGAGATAGCCGTGCTGGAGGGTTCCCAATTCGATTGCAGAGAGCGATTTTTTTCCCGGACAACTCTGGTACGAAAACTCCGGAATTGCAAACGGGTGGTCCAACACAGTACGGTGTACAGTTTTGAAAATTGAAGTCTGTTCATTTCCTGGTTCTTGACTAACACTATGGAGTCTATAGAAGTTTGGGGCTACTGTTATGCATGGTACCTCCACGCTCTGAGGAACACGAAGGCGCCGAATTAAATATGTCTGATAACCATGTCACCGTTTACCACGCCTTTTTCTTATGGTTTGGAAGATCAGCTACTGCTAGGATTGATTTGTTCGAAAAGAAACCACATAATTAAAAAATACAGACTAGTGACTCATTATTGTTCTTTTAAGCTGACAAGCTGACGAAGCAACCACTGTGCGTCTTCCCAGCATTCTTAGTTTGTGAGTAATCGCGAAACGTCGTTATGACATCGTCGTCATCTATTAGGTTGTAACAAATGAAATGTTCGATTTTAAATTAAATGTTAAATAATCCTAGCTTTTTTTCATACTAGCCTTTATTATTCGAAATAAGCACCATTAGAATCAGCACATTTTTTCCAACAGCAAAAAAAGTGGTCATTTGAGTTACATAAAGTTCTGGAGTTCTGGAAGCGATGAATTTGTTGAAGGCATTTTTACGTTATCGTGGTTGGTGAAGCATAATCTCGCAGGTGAGATCAGCAAAGTTTCGTAGCCCAACTCGTTCAACTTCTGCAGCGCTGGTTCTGCAATGTGAGGCTGGGCATCATTGTGGAGACGAATTGATCTTTTTCTGTTGACTAATGCCCATCGCTGTTGTTGGAGTTTACGGTGCATTTCGTCGATTTGTTGGCAATACTTCTCTGCCGTAATCGTTTCGCCCGGATTCAAAGAACTGTGATGAATCAGCCCAGCTATAGACCATCAAACAGTCACGATAACCTTTTTTGTTGCTATTTCGACCTTGGAAAGTGCTGTAGAGCCTGGTCGCAATCCAACCACTGAGCTGAGCTGAACGCCGCCAGTTGTCGCACAGAATCCTCTTCTCGTTGCACGCCACAATTCGATCAAGAAAATGGTTGTTGCTATTTCGCAGAATAAGAGCAGACGACACTTTAGAACCTCGACTTTTTTTTTACTATCGCTTAATTCGTACGGCACGCACCTGTCGAATTTTTTTTCTTTCATATAGGGCTCAATTGAGTGGATATCGTTCCTGTGCTTATGCCTAGCTGTTGTGCAAGCTCTCGAATAGTTGTTCGCGTGTTTACTTCCACTAGTGGCTTTAATTCTTCGTCGTCAAGCTCACTGGGACATCCGCTGCCTTCCTTAACTTCGAGGTCGAAATCACTAGATCGGAATTTTCGCAACCATGTTCGCATTGTTGATGCACCAACGTTACCTTTACCCCAAACGTTATGACATTCCTAGCTCTTGCAGCTGAATTATGCTCACTCTTCCATTCGTGCAAAAAAGGACACGAATATCACGTTGGTTCATATTAAACTTAAAACCTGTAAAACATAGAAGATAAAGCACTCGGCGTTGATCATTCCCTGAGGAATGCGCCATGTATTCCACTTCACCAAGCATCGTTTGGAGGTGATTGGATGCACATCTGGCTTTTGCAATGTCTCGCGGTGGCCTAACGATGTATCGAACCAGCGCTGCTAGTCTCTCAGACAGGTCTCATACCAATTTGTCGACCCCGGAGGAATGGAAGGCTTGATGGGTCTTGGGAGCGAGGTTCGATTCCACGTGTGTGCTGCATGGTGTTTCCGACCACTGCGCCATACGCGCTCTTTAAAGCTTATAAAAATGTTAAAATAATAAATCTTGTGGGAAATAGGTATAAAAAGAGCAGACTTTGTGCTTTAAGAATTTATTAAGCATACATGAAAATAAACATTTTCAATTTGAAGAAATTTGACTGTTTAAATTTAATTTCATTGATGCTAAGACATTTGCAAAACTCCGGACAGCAGGTGTCTACGGTGAGGAACGAACGCGCTGCTGTCCTTTCCGAGGAGTAACGCGTTCACCACCACAACATGCGTGTCTTTCGTTCCGCCTGTCTCTCAGCTGGCTCTATCGATCTCTGCCGTCAGGTCCGAAGTTTTGAGCTAAGAGTAAACCAATACCAGGATCCACCACCGTCCTGGTATCAAAGTCTCATGGTGGCAAATGTCCCTCTGATTCACAGGGGCTGCGACTGCTTGTGGTGGTGAAGACCAGGGATAGACCTTAGCCAGGCTGACCTCGGGACTCCAGCGAACCGCAATGGCTTAACCAGCAAAAATCCGAAAAATGGTGATTGTGCTGGGACTCGCACTAGTGATGACGGGCCATTCAAGTAACAAGTAAGTATCAATATATACTCTGCCATTAAAAAGAATAGGCAGTGAATAATAAGTTGAAATTGTGTTTAAATTTAATTTAAAATTTTACACCGAAAATTAAAACAGTAAAATCGGACACTTCATATGTACTGACCTAGTATAACTATTATTCCTATTGTAGCATCTATTATGCCTCCAAAATTCATTCTGAAGTAACTGAGCGTAAATGACGTGCCGCTGACATTTAAAAATACCCAGGTGCGTCTCAGCTGATTCTTTCCGATTTCCACTTCTAGATGCGTTACAACGAACTATAATTACAGCAACATGTCGATCCCTTCCTTCAACTGTGCTATATGATTTTCATCACAGTTACTTTTAACTTTTATCCCTTTACCTAATCAAGTCAATCAATAAATAAACGAAGAAAACTTTAACCTCTAAAGTAGAGGAAATGCTTGGATGAAATCGACGACAGTATCAATTGACATAAAAAAAATTGGATGGGAAAACTGGCAATGGACGCCAGAATTGTCGTAGTTGTTGGAAAATAATTTGTTCTAAGTTTTGCGAATTTTTCCTAACGTGCTACCTCCGCATATTACGAAGATTGTATATGTTTGGTAACGGAATGTTCGTACACTTTCAATAGCGGCTCTGAGGAAGACGAAGACGTTGAAACGTTAGCCGAAAATAAATATATTTATCAACCTCGTGCAAGCTTATCAAGAAAGAATACTTTCAATAGCATTTTTCTACAATAAAACCAAGAAAAGGACCAAAAGTCATGTCAAATTTTTAAAGCACAAATGATCCTTAAAACATTTCAGATTATCTGGATATTCTCCATTTCTTGGAGAAAACATAGCTGAAACCTACTGTAATGTGGAAAGAGGTGTGTGGGAATTCACTGAGGAGTTTGATTCAGTCAGCAACGAAGGCAAAGATTTCATCTCACGACTAATCGTCTACAATAAAGAGTGCGTTGAGCATTATTCATATCACTTTTGTCAACAACATCTGATTAATGATATGTAATATAGGAAGTGTAATCATTTTTGATATGCGTGAAAACTAGGTCAACCCTAATCTCTCCTTAAGAGAATTTATTCTGATTTGAACGCTAAAACAACTCACTAGTGAGGAAACATTTGAGTAAGCATAATGAAACGGCGTTATTTGTCGTAGGATTTGTAGTCTGTCGAGACATCAATATTAACATTACTTGAAATTTGATACTTGAATGGTCGTCCTCACTCATTGTGGGGGCCCCACCAGCATAATCTCCATTTTTTTGGAGATTATGCTGGTTAAGCCATTGTGGTTCACTGGAATCCCGAGGTTAGCCTGGCTAAAGTCTACCCCAGGTCTTCACCACCACAAGCAGTCGCAGCATTGTGAGTCAGAGGGAGATTTGGCACCATGCGACTTTGGTACCAGGACGGTGGTCGTTCTTGGTATTGGTTCACTCTTAGCTAGACTTTCTGATCGAAAGGCAGGACTCCTTCTCAGCTTGGGAGACCCTGGCAGAGGATAAATCTCCCTCTGCACATTGCAGTCCGACACCCAGCAACACCTCCAAGCCACGAT
This sequence comes from Angiostrongylus costaricensis, assembly GCA_900624975.1. NCBI lineage: Eukaryota > Metazoa > Nematoda > Chromadorea > Rhabditida > Metastrongylidae > Angiostrongylus > Angiostrongylus costaricensis. Next base: position 5,060 of record UYYA01004120.1, on the reverse strand, counting down.
GAGGCGGTAGACCGTTGGGAGGAATATTAACATTAATGGAACCAATTTATCATTGAAACTCAACTACACAAACTGGTCTTCCTGAAGGAAAAGAGAAAACCTTTGCTCTTAAACTTCTTTTTAAATCATTATTATTGACTTTAAGAAAACGAATGCTACCGAAAGAGTGCTTGGCGCATCCGTGGATTTCGATACACAGAGCCAAGGTCAGTTGTGACGCAAATCTGGAACAACCGGCTGATGGACCAGTTATGGATAACCGGCAAATGTTGCGGTATAACGCTAAGCGAAAACTGAGGGTTTGTTTAAGAATCTTATTTTATCACTGCTACTTTATTCGACAAGCAACTCAGCTTTCTCACACACGGAATGCGACAAATTTTTAACATAAATTCTGAGCGATTCATATTATTGAAGGAATAAATGTTTCCTAAACGTTGATGGGGTACTGATTTCATCCGTATTGCTTAACTGCCTAGGTTTTTGTATTTTCCGTCTTCACGAATCATAGCAGCTTTATTTCCCATTTATGCTACCTTGCTGGTTAGGCGACTTAGACGAGTTTCTTTTTCGAATTCTCCGCTTAAGTGGGATAACAATTAGCGCCCTTCAGGACATTGCAGTTCTGCATCCAGAAGCAATCCATGACCATAATGAGTATAATCACTGAAGGAGATCTTTAATATTAATGGTTCATCAGCCGTTCCTTGTTTAATCACATCTTTTAGCCCGTTAAGACTTACGTGATGGCGTGTCCTCTATAAAAGTTCTTTCTTAGAGGACACGGTGGTCAGTACTGCCTCTTTAGAGGTCACTTTGTTTTCAGTGGCTTATTTTGGCGCGCAGGACTGTTTTCCCACACTTCTTGTAAATTGTAAGCAACATCCGACACAAATGTTCTAGCAGCCATCGTGCATGGGATGTGTCCCCCTAATAAATTCTCACCTGCTATTATACGAAAAAGCCGCTTTTTGGAGCAGTTCATTTCGTAAGCGAGGGAGTGTTACTTTTAAAAGGTGCCTGCACTACAAAGACTATTCTACTTGATGAAGGAGCAAAGATATTTCTGCTGTACTTTAACATTGATATTCGGCTCTTGGAGAAGGCTTTTCACTGCGATATGATTACAAAACATTGAGGTGACATCTTTAAAGTGATTCGGTGCTCACAGAGTATTGCTTACATCAATGTACGTCAACACAGTATGCCTTTTTAAGCAGGTACCTAGTCTTGCCACTTCAACTATAAAGAATGTAATTTTCTACATGATTGAAATAACACAAGGTTGGTATAGAAACTTATTCGGCTGACGTTTGGACGCATTCGCTTTCCTCAGATCCGTGTTGATCAGAGTCGATGGTCGACAGCTGGTCGTTTTCGCGATGTGGATGTTCGCTATTGTATCGAGTAGAATCCAATGGAGGAAGCACAGTCCGAAAGGTTAACTTAACTCAGTGGTGCTCTTCTATAAAAGACGAGTGTTGATCGACTGCAACCTCCAATATCTCATTCTTTGGGCGGGCGATGCGCTCTCTAGCAGTCGGCACTTCACTTACTGGCACGTACCTTGGCAATAATTATGTCATAAACCGACTTCCATGAAGCCTGGTAGCAATAATCAGTAACTTAAGATATAATAGATTTGTTGAGTATTATTCTCGGAGACATTTAGTTTGCAATAGATAGTTTACCATGTGTGCGTACATACGTAGAGTTAACATACCCTACAGGTAAATATCAGTCTTTATGTGCAAGTTGTAGCCATTGTTTTATTATTACCATTATTGTTATCATTATTATTATTATTGCATGACTTGTCATCACACTTACCGCGAGGATCCCAGCACTCCTTGCGTTCCATTCGTTTTCCTCTCATTCACTAATGAATGTAGTGGAATGCTTGTCGAGTTTATTCGCCATACATTCATGGAGGTGGCCAGGCTAAGGCGTTCTCACGTCTATTGGGTGGAGTGTAGGGAGAGAGTCGCACTAGAGCCTTGTCTGGTGGACCGCATCACTAACGACTGCGCTACCCAATCTCCGAGCTTCTTGTATTACATTGGTGTTGATAACGTTGTACCCAAAATGATTCATCTTGCAACTTAGACGTCTAACTTCTTTCAAATCTATACAGCGTAACACTTCTAAACTTGGAACTCTTCCCATATAATTCAAAAGACCGAACTTCTATGAATTTCGACACAAATAGTTGATATATTTGTTTACATAATCTTATAAACTGATCTTGTTGAGCTGAAGCGAGGTTGGTTTAAATTGTCATTGTTGTTGGTGTTGTTGGTCGATGGCTGACGTTTCGGCGATTTCGCCTTTCTCAGAGTCTGGACGTATTTTAAGAAACAAGAGTCTTATATTGGGTAAAATATCTATAGTGTTAATGAAGACCAAACTTTCAAATAAACGCCATATTGATCAAAAAGGCTACTCACCGTGCTGTTACCAGTGGGAGTGTCCCGCGCGTCGTTCACGTGGGGTCGCGAGCGAGACCCAGCCATGTCAAAAAATCATTTTGAAGTAAGCAACCAGACCACGTTGTATAGTGAGCCATTCGTCTTTCCGGTTTAGCGGAGTTTGAGTCTTAAATTCCTAATAGGAATTGGGTCGGAGAAGAAATGTGAACCAACTGGGAGGCCAAAAGGCTCCGTTGTTCTGAAGGGTTTCCATAACCACTTGAAAGTGGTGACATTTGATTTTGTCATTCATTTTAAGAAGTGGGAACCGGATAAACAACAGTAGATGGCCGTGTAAGCAGTATACTAAAGGAGAAAGGTCTTGTCCACTAAACCTAATCCGCAAGTGCAAATGCACAGTTTATAAACGGTCTAGCACGCGTCGAAGAGTGCTCGCCCATAATCACTTGATGAAATTGGAGGAGGAGTGTCTCCAAGCCTTTGCATGTTGATCTCAGAAGCAGTGTGAAGTGCCTTCTTTCAAGCATCGTATTTACAATATTTTCTCTTGTTTTTCTGCTTCTGATAGAGATTACTCCATCAGTGATTCCTGAATAATACTTAGTGGAACTTTCCAATACAGTCAAGAAGTATCAGAAAAAATATTCTCCACATTCGCATTGATTTCCACAGATTTAAATGCATACGTAACCTATTGAAATGAAAACCGTTAAAATCTGAAACATTGTATTTGCAAGAAACGAAATGATTCCTGCAGTACTGAGACTGAAAGTATTTCGCATAATGCTCTGCCATGAAAATTGTAGTAGGCAGTGAGTAAAAGAGCTACCTAAAAGTGTTGTTTTTTCAGAACACGTTACCCAAGATAATGCGACGTTTTCTTGTTCAGCAATCGCGAGGTTGTTAAGCAGCATACATTTACTTTCATAGAAAAGCACAATACAGTACAGCAGTAGCTAACGTTTCGGCAGAACCGCCTTCTTGAGAGCCTGGAAGGGTATATTGGTATACAATCTACTAGGCCAAACGCTTCAATAACACAGAAGACGGAAAACTTTATGGTAATCACACGATCAACAGCTTCTCGAAAAACACCGCTTTTTACGTGACTTCCAATGAGGAAGATTAGAACAGCTGATTATAGTCGCATATGGTTGATGACTGCACTATACCACATAAGAAATTAATGCGAACAAACGGGATCAGGCCGCGTATGACCTCTGGGCATTCATCCCTGCTATTCATTGTGGGGCTTTTGGCATTTATCCAAAAAGCCTCAAGAAGTTTTCACGCTGGTGTTTTAGTCTCCTGTGCAAGGATATTGACTTTTACTTCAAAATCGTCTCCGCTATGCTTTTGCATCCTATGCGTGCCTAGTGGGGTACTTTGTCTTAGTTTTCGTTTGCCAACTAGGTGTTTTTTTATACGGATTCACAAAGGTCTGCCCGTTTCGCCAATATATTCATCTCCACAATTACTACAAAAGATCAGGTATATCGTACCTGAACTCATGCCGTGAGGGCAAATTACGCAATTTGTTGTTTCACATAGAAGGTCATACAGACGGTTACGAACTAACTGACGACGTAGAGTAGCTACACTTATTTCATCGCTAATGAAGGAATATTCTTTAAGCTTCTGATAACAGTCAAAATAGGGTTGATAATGCACTAAAAAATCTAGGGTCACCGTGATTGAGGGCATAACAATACCTGAGAATGCGCGCTCGCTATTAGAATTGGACACAAGTTTTGCACCATCACAGCCCATTTCTAAAACGACCCTGCGTAGGATAGCATGCGACCTTTATGCGCTCCGCTATCAGGCCAAACAAGAAGCATCAAATAGAGATAAAAATCAAGAGGGAGCGATACTACCACCACCTCCTTTCTTTTAGACAGCAGAACCCTAAAGATGGTGTTGACATAAAATTCCGCATGTTTTCGGACGGCATTCTCAAGACTCTTAATCACTACCGCGATAGCAAGTTTATCTCTAACCTTACAACCGCACAGAAATGTGGCATGCGGGAAATTAGAGAATTAATAAACACGAAAAGAATAGGATTGTCTGTTAGTGATAAGGGTGGAAAGTTCGTAGTTATCCCTCACCAGCTGGATGTTGAGATAACAGAGGAACATCTTAGTGATGCTACTCTCTATCGCCCATCCTCTGAAAAGGAATATAAAAGGCGATACCGAAAGCTAAACAGTCAATGGGCCGGTGTGGCAAAGGCTGTGGGTTTAAAATCATCGGTTATTTCGCGCTTTAAAATCGATAGACCAATATGTCCCGTCCTATACCTACTTGTTAAAACACATAAGTTGGTCCACCACCTTACAAACACCCAAATGTTCCTGGAACGTCTACGTAACGCGTCTCCTAATAACGCGTACGTGATGGAGTCTTTCGACGTTGCCGAACTGTACACCAACGTATCGAATGACTCCGCAATGCAAGCCATCTTCGAACTTCTTGTTGAACATGAAGGAAGAATAAATATGCACGGCTTGTCCATCCAGCAGCTAATGGCTCTCTTAAAGGAATGCCTAAACTGCTCGATTTTCAGATGGTTTGGGAAATATTTCGCACAAATAAGGGGGTTGGCAATGGGACAGCGATTGGCACCAA